>OX392544.1:10415637-10689077 GCA_947623455.1 Mimachlamys varia
ATGAAAACTATTAGCCATATTGGCAAAGTACAAATGTAGTAGTTTTCCGACTCCCGGATTCCGGAATCGGTTGTTTTTACAATAAGTTTACTTCATTTATCTTGATCAGGCATCAGCTTTGCCATGTATGTATGTGAAGATTTCACGAGACGGTGACTAGCAAGCCACAACAAATTTGGCTACAAAAAATTTGAATTGGCTACTTTTTTGGCCAGAAGATTTTTTACTCCAGGGCTAGCCCTGATTTCTTAAAACTTTTATACTACCCTTATGCCTTAAGTTGACAGTGTTCAACAAATCAGCCTTAATTTGATGTACATTGTATCAGTATTTTGAATTAAAAACCTTATCCATATTATAAAGCTTGAATGTTGTATTACATTACCATGATGTCAGAATATTTGATAATGTGATTATAGCACATACCAAAGTGACTTTCCCTTCTGTTTATAAAAGAAGCGGAAACCACTGGAGTCAGTGGTTTCCCTCCTCTCCCCTTCTTCTCCTGAAATTATTTCACCCTGATATGGAAAGAGGCGACATCCTTTACTAATTATAGCATTTGCTACCACTCCTCGACCTGAAGCAACAATTATTCATGCATCAAATCAAGACTACAAATAAGTGTTCCTAATATATCTATTCACTAGCATCATGATAATAACAAGTGGTAATTGTAATGGGGTACCATTACAGATGTCCCCCAAACTACCCCTTTGGTCGGAACTGATGAGCCCAATGAACTCACAATGGAAATATAGCTTACACCCCATATATCAGCGGTCATGTTGACGAATTAGGAAACGGAGGTTACGACAATGTCTTTGGTGTCCTACTACAGTTATATATAAAATTTCATTGAAATCGGACAATATATAAATTTCGACCAATCAGAAGCCAGGAAATAGCGGTCATGTTGACGAATCACGAAACGGAGGTTACGACAATGTTGTTGGTGTAATACTACACATATATATTAAATTTCATTGAAATCGGACAATATATAAATTTCGACCTATCAGAGGCCTCCATTTTCGTTTCGGTGGCAACCAAACTTTACGAAAATGTTACCATGTTATTCAGCATCCCTTAAAACACCCATGTACCAATTTTTACTGAAATCGGAGACTGAATTTTGAAAACCGGAAATTAGCTCTGGCGGCCATCTTGGACTTCCGGTCGCAAAAAAACAACCCGTTTTCACACACCCCGCCCCTAATGAGTATGTGTGTGAAGTTTCGTGAAGATCCGTCCAGTAGTTTTTGAGAAAACGGTCGGAAACCTCCGCGGCGGAAGAAAGTGGAAGAAACAAGAATAATAATTAAAACATAATCTTACATAATAATAATAATTAGCTCGTGCTTGGACCCATTTCTAAATGAAATACATTTTCTGAAGGCAAATGTTATTCTTAGAAGGAAAATCAAGGTCTCAGTTGTGTCAATTAACCGGAAAGTACCTTAAAACGGCATTATTTGCTAAATTTAGTGCTTGTCTGCTCAATTTCGCCGCCGCCATTCGACTAATTATAGGAATCTCAACATGGTACGACATGAAAAATTTTCTATATTTTTTTTAACCTTAACAGTTTAGATTATCAAACAATAACATATTTATGTAATATCAAGATTTATTACTAAGCACATCAGTACCATACTTATATTTTATTATCGTTTTCTATGTTAAAAAAACATTTCTTATGTTTTCTTGCGAATCGGCACGGAACCGGGGCAGGATAGTGGTCACATGACTCGAAAGAAAATCACGTGATTTCTCGTATTAAAATAGAACGGGAAGCGCAAATGTCAGGTAGCCGCGATAAACAATATTGGCTGACGAAAACAGAGTCACAAGCTAAGACTCGACAAGAAAGAAGCTGAAAGAGACTATTGAAAGATCGGAACAGATGCATCTGATAAACAAAAAGAAATTCCACACTATCAATGAAGACGAAGAGCATGGTTGGACGAAGTGTGGTTGAGTTGACAGTGCTTTCGAAAAACAAAAACGTACAGCTGATACTTGTACGAAAATACTTTCTTCATTCAGGTACACTGTAAGATTATGTTCGGTAAAGCTTGTAATAATAAGAATAATAATTAAAACATAATCTTACATAATAATAATAATTAGCTCGTGTTTGGACCAAATTCCAAATGAAATACATTTTCTGAAGGCAAATGTGATTCTAAGAACAAAAATGAAGGTCTCGGTTGTGTTAAATAACCAGAAAGTACCTTAAAACGGCATATTCCGCTAAATTTGGCCCATTTCTGCTCAATTTCGCTGCCGCCATTCGACTAATTATAGGAATCTCAACATGGTACGAAATCAAACATTTTCTACATTTTGTAAAACCTTAATTGTTTGGACTATTAAACAACAACATATTTTATTCACATCAGGATTTATTCTTTAACATACTGATGCTTTAGTTATATTTTTATTATCGTTTTCAATATTAAAAAAACATTTCTTATTATTTTTTTGCGAATCGGCACTGAACGCGGGAACAAGTAATGGTGACGTATTTCGGAAAAGTCACGTGATTGCTCGTATAAAAATAGAACAGGAAGCACATGTCATATCAGGTAGCCGCGGTAAACATGGCAGCCAGACGAAACCAGAGTCGCATCAGGCTCAAAGGAAGACTAGCCAACTCGGAACAGATGCATCGGATCAACAAAAAGAAACCCATCAAAGCAGATCAAGACCATGGTTTGACGAACGAAGCGATGTGTGGTTGCATTGAGTTGACAGTACTTTTCGGGAAAACAAACTGCAAAAGTTTTGTTGGCGAGATAATTTACGGTAGGCCTACACAATGTATACCAATGCAAGTTACCATTACGTACATAACATGTCCGTGCAGTGTGTGTCAGTAGCTTGGATCCCGCAGGAAAAAGAACTTCAAATTAAAGTTTTGACACCGATTCAACAGTGTATCTACATGTAGGTAGGTAGACCTAACAAACTAATGATAATATACAAATGTAACAATACTTAAATAATATGTAAACGGATTATCCGTGATGGAGAGCGCAGTTATAGGCCTACATGTACCACAGGGACATGGAAATTTGTTACTGAAAACTTAAACTACTTTTGGACTTAAACTAGATGTTCAGTCTAATTTTACACTTCTGGGTGGGGTTACATTTGTGTGCATTTATAGGAGGTTTCTAAAATAAAAAAAATATCCATCTTTCCAATGGTATCAAGCGTTTTTTTCATACCTCAACTAAAAATATGATTTTTGATGAAAGAAATGTAGGAAGGGTCGCTTTTTCGACATCGAAGTATTTCAACCCTTAGCCTTTACAACCATTTTAAAGCCTGAGGGAGCATTTTTATCAAAAATAGATCTAAATCTCCCAAAAGTGTAAAATTACTTTGAACACCTTAGTTAAAGCTGACAATGCAAGTTAAAAAGCTTTCTTGTTAATATTTTAAAAAAATATTCTGAGATGCCCCCTTACAGGTTACTAAGGAATGATTGCAGACATTTTAGTTTTTGCCTTGCTTGGAAACAAAAGTCGGCTTCCTTGGGTATAAAAGGCACCCAGACCGTCAAACCGGTTCTCATTGTTGTGATTAAACCGCACGGCTACACTTCTTTAGACCTATATAGCTAGCAATCACATACTTTCACATTATTTTTTTACGATATTTTCGATCAGTATCATTGACATGGATATTGAAGGTGTAATTATAACGATATTATACAATATGAGCAAAATAAATAAAAAAACCCATTAGATTACGCCAAAATTCGAGCGAATAAAAAACAAGTACATGAATGACAACTGATAAACCTACCTTAGTATTCAATTGGAACACCATGTCGCTAAGAGTAATCAGTTCCTGTGTGATAAACATTGCTATAACATCATTTATTTCCATCAAAATAAGTTCCCCGCACTCGCATGTGTTCGTGCACGTGTTTTACATAATCTAGACTATGCTCGCGTGTTACACTACATTTTCATTACAAGCGCTTTAGTGGCAAGGCGTAATATTATAGGTAGTATTAGGAGCGAGTACATATATTCTGTTCGGAACGTTTTGCTCTGCTTCCGAATGTAAAATCAACATGTCGATTATGTACACATAAGTCAGTGTTTTTCCTGGGTATTTTGGGAAAAATTCAATTTGCCAAATTGGGAAAAAAATTAGCGTGAACAGGTAATAAATTGGGAAAAAATTTAAACCCAACCACACTCATTAAATGTTCCATGCTAATTAATTTTACAGTGCACAGTGTATCATTTAACTTTATGGTATGGTAAACAATGAAAGCAAAGAACTGGGAGTTACATGGTGAGTCGAGTCTGAGTCACAGACTCACTCACTGATATTTCTTTTAATGATTTTTTATTCATTATAACATCATGTGCGTGTCCTTTTTTTCCGGATTTTGAAAAGTCATAATAATTGGGAATTTTAAAGTTGATTTTGGGAGAAATAACACTAAAACGCTTTGGGAATGGGGTCGTTTGGCGTACCCAGTTATATAGTCAGGAAAAACACTGTAGGTGAAGGGACAGCTAGGGTGTTTTCAGTTTTATTTTTTTTTATTTTGCATTGGCACACGATTTATGATGGTGTCTGAGAGAGTGACCATCTTCACATAACTTTAACTTCAAGGTAAGTGTGTTTTGGTCATTCCAGTTTTGTAACTCCAGTGTCACCTGTTGTGTCCACAGGTGTGTTGCTATAACACACGTCCAGTGAAAACCGGTTTGACAGGCTGGGTGCCTTTTATACCCAGGGAGGCAGACTCTTGTTTCCAAGCAAGGCAAAAACTAAAATGTCTGCCTCTCCTTAGTAACCTGTTAGGGGGCATCTCAGAAGCTTTCTAAAATATTACTTTGCCGTATTTTATTTTTAATCTCAACAAAAAAGCTTTTTAACTTGCATTGTCAGCTTTAAGGTCCAAAACTGGCTGTAACAAATTCTCAGGTCCCTGTGATATGTACGGTATATTAGCCTTACTAGGCAGTTTGTGTGAAAAATTTTATGATAGTACATTAAAGTGTAATCAGGTTTGGAATAGAGCGTATTCTGACACGAATCTTCATTTCAACATCAGTTACTCATCCCTTATTTTCTATTATATTCTTCCTTTATGAGAATGATATGAGGATGTAACATTTTTCCTGTGACAAATTGAAATTAAATCTTCCCATTGTTCCCAGTTTAAATACACAAATGAACAAACTGCATACATGTTGTTGTTATGGTCCATATATAAGAGGAACTATTTAACCCTATATAATTTAATTTTGCCTATTCCCACAATGTAAAACTTTTTCAGGTTATATTGTATTATAACATCAAAAATCAGACAACGCAAAAAGTGATGACGTCATATACCGCCATGTTTGGCGCGGTATTTTGTAATCAAACCTCTGATTGGTAAGGTTGGTTTGCGGTGAAATTTATGCACATGGTTGTGTATTTTGCAAATCCATTCCATTTTTGTTATAATTAATACGAAATCATTGTATAAGACTTGCGGAAATGAAATTATAAGGAATAACCACAATATTTTTTTAGGGTTATACGGTATATACCGAAAAAAACTGTGTGCACTTTTTTGAATAAACCGCTTCGCAGATTTATGCAAAGTGCACACATTTTTTCTTTTTTTTATACCGTATAACCCTAAAAAATATTGTGGTTATTCCTTAAATATTCAAACAACAGAAAAAAACAATGCATTTAATTCATTTGACCCAATATTTCGCTTCCTTTGCAAATGACGGTGACCTAGGTCCAGCATTATTTTTAGTTTTTCTTATTGAACCAATAGCATTGAATGAGTTTGGGATGATTTTATTTTAACCATGATCACTCTACGTGATGACTTTGCATTTTTTTTAAATGATATGTCCTTTAGGTTAGACTCTATATAGGCCTAGTTATTTAACAAGTTGTGTCTAGCAGGCCCAATCTCTGTAATGTACATGTTGTCCCGATGCATGGATGTTAAAGATCAGCCTATAACGCAGAACGCAGACTTATAATTACCGTTCCTTTGAAGGGTCATGTGACATCAAATTCACGATAAATTTATTATAATTATAAATACACGAGTCAGAAATTTCTCATAGCCCACCCTTTTACCGCACATTATGATTATTGGCTTCAATACATTTATTTTCTTAAAGTTGAATTTTATTGCAGATATCCATAAAATGTTTACAAGTATAAAATGGCGAGAGACTGTGTTTATGAATACTCCTTAACATTTTATAAATACATTTTTATTGTAACATGTCCCTGTGACTGATAAGGAGTAGTTTTAGTTGTTGGAGTCCTTGAGTTAACAAAATAAAGGGAGATAACTTATATTGTTTAAATTTCAGGTCTTATTGGTGTCAACACTGGAAAGATTGTGGACTTTGACTTGAGAACAAGAAGCTGTAGTGTGTGCCAGTATCATCTTGGAAGGTCCGAGACAGTTTCAAAACATTAATGCAATGTTGATTGCACAGGTTTGTAGAGTTAGTCAAAATTGTATATAGATCATTTTGCGTATCTATAAAACTGACTTGTACGAGTCCATTCACTCTTAGTTTACTCTTATTACCATGAGACTGTGTGAAAAACTTTTTATTTTAATTCAACTATATACAGAAATGTACAGTTAAACCAGCTGTCTAAACCCAAAGTCACTTGGACCAAAACTATTAGTCTGTTGTTTAAACAATTGTCGGTTTGTATTAGAGGTAATATATGTATAAGTTCTTAGAACTTGGCCATATATTAAACAGGAATTCCTATTACACAGCAGCCAGTTTAGTCAATGTCAAGTGGTAGGGTAAGGGTATTTGATAATTTTGCCTACTTTTGATCAATACCACATACAGTGTACCCTCGTTACACCGCCACCTTTCGTCCACAGCAATTATGGCGGTATAACGAGGGTGGCGATAGTATCAAATTATGAAAATTATAACCATGAATTAAATTGCATAATAGATTGCATTTCCAACATTTTATTAAAAACGAGCTAAGTACTATATATCGTAACATATCGTCATATAGATCTATATTGGCACAAATTTATTTCTGAAACTAGTTATTGATCTGATTTTGCCGCATGCCATTCCAAATGGAACACTAAAGAGTTCCTCGATCTCCAAAAACAGAACAATATGGCATTATTGTCGAGGGAAATATATAGGGATTCGGGACGTTGTATTTTAAAGGGTGTGGCGGATGGCGGTATGTGAGGGTAGCGAACTTAACGAGGGAATTATATAGGACAGAAATCTGTTCTAGAGGTTTAGGTGGCGGTATGCTAGGGTGGTGGTAGATTCGGGTGGCAATGGTCGAGGGTACACTGTATTTTTTCATATTATTTTTTTTGTATCAAAAAGGAGAACATGGAAATTCATAAATTATTTCCAGCTCTATATATATAACATTATGACTTTCTACAGGTTTTAAGATTTGACCAAGTCTTTGGAAACAAGAGTATCTTCTGCTGGGATGCAAAAGAATGAAGGATACAGTTGGCTGGACAAGGTAAGTGTTGGCTTCACAAATACCCTCAATTTAGTGCAATATCTCAAAAAGTTGTCTCTGTATAATGTTTATCTTAAATTTGTATTTATTTTTATACTGACTGATCATGACCTGAGCCAAAATTTCATTTGTAACTTTCTGATAAAATTTGTCTTAATTTTACAAGATAAACACTTCATATTTTGTCAAGAAAATGTCAAGGTCATTACTTCTCTTTAGGTAAGGGTCAAGATCTATATGAAGATTAAATTTTAGTGTTCTACAAACATATCTTGGGTCAATATACATTTGCTAAGTACTTGTATAGCTGTCTATTGTCAATTTTGTATATGTATATATGTGAAAATTTGGAAACTGTATGTTGACAATATTTTTTTTCTCAGGTGAATGAAAAACCTTGCTTTCTCCTGGAAGTGTAACTAAATCACATGGGGTACACAGGGACTGGATTAGGAATAACACCAGTGCTTTGAAGTCTACATTTTCTTAAAAACAAAAATGCATCTTAATAAAGGTAAACAATATGCAATTCAGATAAACTTGATCCAGGGATATTCTCCATGATATCCGAAGCAAAGCAAGCTAAAAAGACTCTCATTGGACAATGTTAATGCAATGATGTCATCAATAGACCAGGAGTTATGTAAGAAGAGATTTCGCTTTCATATAGGGATTGAACGGCGTTGTTTTAATTTTCATGTCGGTATGAATGCAAAGCGGTTACATCCATATTGCATGAAGCCCGCTAGGGCTTCATGGTCAATATGGATGTAACCGACTTGCATTCATACCGGCATGAAAATTAAAACAACGCCGTTCAATTCTTATATTTACATTTTTACTACTGAACAATTGTCTAATTTATTTTCTTATTTATTGAACAACTGGTTAGTCAACTGCGTTTGTTATTGCATCGTCCTTTAAACGAAAAAGACGGAACAGCCATAATTTAGGTAAAATTGGCGCCAATAATCTACCATGGTCATTTGAAAATTTGACGCGGGGGCGTACTCCATGTTATCCGAAGCGGAGCCGTAAGACTCCTATTGAACAAGACTAATATATTACGTCATAAGTAATTTACGTGAATGGATGTATTCATACTGTATTCATGATGTATTCATAGTCTAGTGTTTGTTGTTTTCAGTTGGTATGTTCATATAGAGAGAAACAATCAGAATGTAAATATACTCAAACGAAAAGCATTTCTGCTGTTATAGTTCATATATTGAGTTTCAGTGCAAATAGTACATAATTTTTAGTAAATGAATACACTATATACATTTGTAATTGCATTTTATGTTTAAAAATTTTATAACGTAGGTCTGTGCCATATTTCAAGGTTAAGGTTAAACTAAAATTTATCATTTTAAATGAAAGGAAGTCTTCTTGTATTATTTGGGGATTCCGAAAAATAAATACTTTACGACTGATAATTGGATTTTTTCTTTGTGAATATTGCATTTTGTGTGAATAGGGAGATAATTAGATTGAATTACCTCCCTTGTATACAAAGAAACGGGTCATAATGTGATAATATGCTACAGAGAACACCTAAATGTATATATATGCAAAACGTTTGAAAAAAAAAACATTGATAAGAATTGTTTTGCTTGAATCGCCCAGCTTCTCCTTTGAAGGGGATTTTCTTTCAAAGTTCTGCTTAAGACTCATAAATCACGTTGACATATTTCTGACAAATACAATGTTTACATGATTTTTATGCCCCTGTCATGAAATGGGAGTGGGGGGGGGAGGGCATATAGTGTATCCATGTCCGTCCCGTCCAATGGTATGTAACCAGCTTACCTGGCAACTGCCTCGCATTGGTTTTGAACTCGCAAGTTCTCAGGGTTGGAGGGCTAGTGGTAGAATGTCGGAACATCTTTAACCAATCAGCCACCACAAGGACTAGTTAAACCCATTTGTACAAATATATAGCACCACTGTGTCATGATAAACCGGAAAGAGTAATTGACATGTCAAACTAGCAAAATTATCTCGGAATGAAGTAATCTATCAAAAAATAAATTTCATCCTTAATGTTACTGGTTGCAGGGGGGTTGTGTAGAAATACAAGTACTTTTCCTAGCCATCTGTCTGCCCACTGAAGTTTGTCAGCACTTCTTTCTTTCTTTCATAAATTTCCATCAAACTTGAGTGTGGAATTTATATACACCCGTCAAAAATGATGGGATGTATTATGGTATGGCGTTGTCCGTCTGTTCGTCGTAAACTTTTATTTGTCCGGAGATCTCCTCCTACAGTGTTCAACCGATTTCTTTAAAAGTTGCTAGGCCTGACCACCATGACATTAAGTTGTGTTTTCTTGATTTACAGTTTGATTTGACAATTTTCACTAGAGTTATGGTCCTTTGGGACATAATTTCGTCCATTATGTAGAAAACGTCAGAACTTTTTGTGTTTTTTTTCAATTCCTCTAAAATTTTGTTATGGTACTTCGAAAAGCTATAACATTTACATCTATTACAGGTTTTGTTGAGTTATTTCAACTTTCCCGCGTAACATCATTTCATAGTTTAATATAGGCATTATGTAGACAATGCATTTCTGTCGTAAGCTGTTATTTGTCTGGAGATCTTCTCCTACAGTTTCCAATTGATATCTTTCAAATTAGGAAAGCTTTATCATCATGACATGAAGTTGTGTTTCCTGAAAGACAGTTTGATTTGACAATATTTACTAGAGTTATGGCCCTTTGGAACTTGTATCTGATGCAATTTGGGGCATTATGTAGAAACTTTTTTTGTGTTTACATACCATTATACTTCCGATATGGTACGACAGGCGTATCATGCCTCTGCTCATGGTGCTCTTGTTCGCTTAGACAGCCTCCAAACTGTTAGCAGTGTGGGAATGTTTGTGCTGTCAGTCTTCTGTTTAGCAATGTGACATATACTATCCACTGTAGAAATTGAATGGTATCAAATATTTTCGCGTGTGGATACAATGTACATCTGGGAAAATTTATTGGCAGCAATATAAGCGAAAATTTCCAAACCACGAAGTATTTCACTTTTACAGTACTAGCACAAAATCAAAATATCTTAAGGGTTGTAAGGTCAAGGTCACAGTTGCTATTTTTAGAAATTCATTGTCAGCACTCTAGTGGCTTCATATCTTCATGGATTTCATCAAACTACACATACTAATACAAAATCAAAATATCATTGATGAGTTCGAGAATTGTCAGCAGTTGAATGGTTTTTCTTTACTAATGGATTTCCATCAAACCACACAATCTTATAAATACAGAGTTAAAAATTCTTTGACAAGTTGAAAGTTTAAGTATCAGGGTTGTCGGGTCAAGGTCACTGTTGCTTTTTTTAGACAATAATTGTCATCACTGTAGCGGCTTTGTTTCTTCATGGATTTTCACCAACTTCACACACATGTAGAGGATTAACATGTCTTGGACAAGTTCAAGTTTCAAGGTTGTTTGGTCAAGGTAAATCAAAATCGGCATACACATATTGCATATATTGGCTTATTTTATATGTGGAATGGTTCAGAATGCAGGCAATGTGAGGAACAAAAAGAGTCCAGTGGCTCTGCGATTATGTTGCCTCATTTTAATGCCAACTCATGAACTTGTCTTTCAAACTTATTCACCCAGATTTCTACTTATGTTACTACACACAAACTTCGAAACTGTTTTGTGCAAGTGTATTTAAAGGCGATACTAATATAGCTGATTGAACTGAAATGAAAATTTGTAAATTCCGAAATATTCGAAAAGTGTATGAAACATATCTAGAGGGTTAAAATTGGTAACATTCCATTAAATGTTATGTTTTCTCAACTGATGAGATAACCGGACACAAAGATAACATGCTATCCCATCATTCCACTCCCAGTTTGAAGTAATGCCGAACAGCGTTTCTTGCATTAGTGTTTAGTTTAGCTGCCTTCAGATGATACGTTCATCATTCCAGTACACTGTAAGATTATGTTCGGTAAAGCTTGTAATAAGAATAATAATAATAAGAAACCGAGCAAAAACAATATGTCCCCCCACTTCGTTTGGGGGACATAATAATCAAACAAAATAACGATTAACATCAATTAAATGACAGCAGTGAAGTAAATGTTTTTTCCAGCTATTAGCAATGATTAGTTTTCTAGTGGTGGTTTAATTTCTATCGTTTTTTTTTTCAATAATCATCATTTCAACAATTAAACAAGATAAATATTTCACTATGGGCAGGAAACTTCAAAGATTCTCACCTTTTCCTTCAAATTGCTTTATACAAAATTGTATCGCTTCTGTAAACATGGTACATGAAAAAAAGAAAAGAAATTATGATGTTAAAAGTGACACTAATTTGAACATACTATATATATATATATGTAAGCACGCACTCCATTGCATTTAAAGGGGCATCCCACGGAAGCAAACTTTTCTCCCCTATTTTTTCTAAATACTACATACACATATCAAGTGGGTATTCTTATGGACTATGGCGATCAGATTTTTGCCAATATGGATTCATATAAAAAGAATGGTTTCATAATAGTTTGCGAAATTTCTATAGCTACCTGTCTGACCAGACGTTTAGCTCGACCACTGTCACGTTGCGTGATCAGCGCTATGTTTTTTAGGCTTTCCCGAACAATGCGAGTGGTCAAACTGACCGTTCGGAACGGATTGTGGTTATTTGGTTAGCAGGAAAATAAAATTGGTAGTGAAAACAGCATGTACATTCAAAAACTGAAATTTTGACTTTCGCAGGATGCCCCTTTAAGTAACTTGAACAAAAACATGAGTAAAATTAAATGAGGTGCAAACGAGGGGCCCATGAGAGGCCTTAATAGTCACCTGAGGATTATCCATATATAATAATAATAATAATTCGAGGTTCTTATATACCGCTTTATCACTTCCTTAAAGGTCGTCTCAAAGCGGTTCACAAATTATTATCCGTGGTTATAGGGCCTTAGCAACCAGCCAATATCGTTCTCAACTCCCTGGGGAGCATACAACCGGTGCTGCCATTTCGGCGCTCACAGCTAGCATACTACATTATTTCTAGCACTACCCAACCACATACTCATTTACAGCTGATTAGACTGGAACAAGCGGAGTATCTTGCTCAATGTTACAACACAAGTGCCGGGACCGGGACTCGAACTCGCAACCCTTCGGTTATGAGCCCGGCGTCCTACCACTAGACCACCGCGCCTCCATATAAGAGAAGCAAATTATCTTCAATGATTTTTTTTATAAGCTGTCGAAATTAGTCCACTTCAAACTAAACTAGAACTTATATTTTACGTACTACACTTCCAATTACTTGCTGAAACAGTAATAATACTCCCACATAGCCGCATGTAGAGCATTTGTACCAAATTGTGAACTTATGACCTCCAGTCATTGACTCATATTCTGAGTTGAGAAGTACAAAGTAACTAGTATTTAACCAGTCAAGGGTATAAACCCTAAACAGTTATTCAGAAAATAAGTGACACGTATGTATGTGTTATTGTGAGTAAGACTGAAAAACATTATTGCAGGGATCTGTACATATTTTAAATATATCAACACTGTTCACAGCACATTATTTAATGTGCTGGGCAACAGGTAACGAAACCAATGTTTGTAAACTAGCAGTACATATATAATTGCAGATTGAACAAAAACATTGGGCAGTTGCAAGTAAGGTGGTGGCTCATACAGTTTTGACAGCTGTAAAATGTACTAAGTACATGTACTTGCATATTGAAGTTCACAACTTGCTCAGAATAATCAAACTTCTTACATATTCATATGCATGTATAGTGGATATTGAAGTTCATGACTAACTGTAAAAACTCATGTAAAGTCCACACTTTTTTTCAAGAAAATAAAGTTCAAAAACGAAAAATGACATTACACGAAGATAGGAAAATCCAGAGCAAGTATAAGTATAAAGGACTGAAAAACCTTTTTTCCAAAGCTGTTTCAATGTATCAATCCTATTTTCATCTGTTCTCAAAGTTAACATGAAAAGTATTTGCTAGAAGTTAACCACCGATACTGCAATAGCATGAACGAGATGAAGCCATTGAGGCCATTTCATCAGTAAGAGTTACTTCGTTTTTTTTCTAGATATTTTAGGGTTAATATAGGAGTGTGTACATTACATTGGTTTTTACGGTAATCAGAATAATCAAACTACTTACATACTATACCGACATGACTATAAGTCTACTTCGCCTATAAGTGGACCCCCTAACTCTGGGAGTAAATTTGACAGTCAAATCAATTGACCCATTTATAAGTCGACCCCGATTTCTGGTGTGAAAAAAGCTTAAAATCATGCACATTCCGATGTATTTCCAAGTCTTGAAACACCTATTTGCTGCCAAAATTATTGAAAATTATGAACTTGGAATACATAATTAATAAAAAAAAAATGGTCTCATTAATTATAAATCAGAGTTTGTGGACAGTTACAGTGCAGTAAACAATCGGTCAAAACCATGCTTGTCACATGCGTGTCAATCAAGAATATTATATATATATAAAGATTACTTTTAGTTACAAAAAGTAACGGTTTAAAACGAAAGTACGGCTTTTAAAAATATCGACTGAATGTTAACTGCTAACCACTGGAGGCTACTACACATGTGCCTACTGAATAATGAGGCCACATGATAGATTGCCTCAATTCACAAGTGTTGTTTACACTGCTTCAGCACCTCGAAACTTGATGTATATGTACCTTTATTCATGGAGGGTTGTAGATCGTATTGTTTTTTCCAACATCATTGTGTAGGATGGACTTTAAATGAGTTGATAATTAATCCTGAAGAAAATAAAAGCCAGTTTACTGACAGTTGATAATTAATTCTGAAGAATATAAAAGCCAGTTAACTGACGCTCGCTAGGCTAACGACATGCATATGGCCGTGTATATATTTTAATTTGTACATATCGATGTTTGACAAGATAATTAGTCATTACACGAATAGGAGGTGTGAAAACACTTACATGTACTTCGGTACCTTTCGACATCTCAATGGTACCTAAGATTTTGTTGAACCGCTTAAAAATTGACCTCCCCCCCTCCTTCACTTTTCAAATTATATTTTGGTCAAAATTACTCAACTTATAGGTGCGTTGGTACGGTAGCGCATATATTGAATTTCACAACTCAATTAGAATAATCAATAAATAATCATATAAATACCCTCATTCTTTCTATCTTTCCTTCTGCTTCTTGTGGAAGGCCTGCTTCTTGTGGAAGGCATACTACCTGTACCTGTAATTAATTATAGACAAATGTAAAAAAGAATTTGTAATTTATTTGATGAAAAGTTCTTTTTTCTTAATTTCAGTCTGATAAGATGTATAGTGTTTTTATATATATGAATAAGCTCATAAATTTAAGTCTAGATATTAAGTTTAATTTCATGCATGCACACACATGTATCTATCTATTTCCTACTACATTCAGGGTTCCGTTGAAGCTGTCCCTATATCTTTTTCAAGCATAGAAACTGAAAAGGACCCCACTTATTTTCAGGAGTCCCATTTAAAGGCCCAATATACGTAACTTTCGGTCATTTTTCATGATCGCGAACAATTCTGGAAAAAAATCCAGTCAATGATCATGCTGAAATAAGACTAAAATGAAGTAAAGCTTAGTGGTATGTATAACGAAACATTTGGCAGAAATTTCAAAAATTACATAATAATTTAGGTGGGGTCCATTAAAAATACAAACCAATGTTAAACAACATTCGGAATGCTCTGCCGAAAACGCCACGTGACAAATCTAAATATCCCGAGGCCGCACTCTAGCGACCAAACCGGTTGTGTCACTATCAAACAGCACAGTGACCTGAGAATTTGATGCAGCTAGTTTTGGACCTAAACCAAGGTGTTACCGCAGTGCTACCCAAACTGAGGACGACTGATGTGTATAAACTCCTACCGCTCAGCGGTTCACTTGAATCTCAGAGCCGTGTCAGGCTTATCGGTGCTATTTTTAGATTAGATGTAGCGACGGTATCGCACAGGTAAATTGCAACATGGGTGCCTGAGACTAAGACAACTGCGGGTTTCTTCAGGGCCATGTAAAACCATCAAGCCAAGGCATTGCCTTGTTTTTTCAGCCGCCATACTCCCCACAATTCAACGTCGTGGATAATTGTATCCCATGCAATGAGACACTGTCTCTGAAACAATCCTATTTTTACAGAGACTTTTCCAGAGCTGGCCGTAATCACGGCTCTTGGTGACATTCCGAATCGGGACCTGGGGAAGTATTATATCACATGTGGCTACAAGTGTAGTGCAATTATATTCGAGCACGTAATAACTTTGCTATATAAAAATGTATATTTCATCTATTTTGACCAATGAATTATTATGACATCGTTTTCCAATCGATTGTCTTTAATTTCAATACACTTGTTAAGAATTGTTAGTTCTTTCATCAGATATTTTTTTACTACTTTTCCCGTACTTAGTTTTCCCGAAATGGACTGATACAAAATCACGACGCCGTTTTGTTCTCAAGTCTTATTTTATGTACTGGCCGGGCCTAACTATCTTTGATGAAATACATGCGATATCTCTTGAAATCGGCTACAGAAAATTATACAAATATTATTAGAGGAATTGTACAAATAAATCTCTACATCACAGTATGAGAAATTTATTTGAATTCCAGTGAAAAACAAAGTCATGAAAAATGGTTTAAAATGAGTCAAAATGCATGAAATATATAATGAAAATATTCAGCTAACGCCAAGTTGTACATCTCTGTCAGACACAAATATTCCAATCTATTCTTCGCTTATATTCTTCTTGTTACACCTCCGTTTCACTACCGAGTACTTCGGTCAGCCAACTGACGTAAGGTCACATTACCTGTAGCCCACAGTCGCTATACCAATCTAAAAATAGCACCGATAAGCCTGACACGGCTCTGTGATTCAAGTGAACGGCTGAGCGGTAGGAGTTTATACACATCAGCTGTTCTAAGCTGGGGTAGCACTGCGGTAAGCGTAATTTTACACTTAGTTATAGTTTCTTTTACCATTGAGGGGGGCATTTTTATCGAAAATTGATCTGAACCCCCAAAAGTGTAAAATTACGCTAAATATCTTGTTTTAGGTCTAAAACTAGTTGTAACGAATTCTCATGTCCCTGTGTCAAACAGGTGTGTTGACCTGCTGTTGTCTAAATTTATAATCACCCGAGCGTGTCTTGCACTTTACGACTCCAGTTCGGCTTCGTCTGGTTTGTTTGCAAATACGTAATTAGTTTCAACTGCCGCTGTACCAATACTCGTGTAAGAAGTCGTCTTATATATTGCTGATTTAAGTTAATCTTACCTACATCAATACATATAAACAATAATTAGGATTAATATTCGCTAAGATTTTCGCTGAAGTTACGTATATTGGGACTTTAAACTATGCAGAAGGTCTGAAGGACCCATTTTTTTAGGAAAGGACCCCATTTATTAAATACCCAGCGCGAACCCTGTACATGTATACCATTGATGCACAATTTATATAACAAGGTGTCAATTGCTTAACTTGGTAAGCAAGTTTACAACTACAGTGGTCCCTCTTTTATGAGACCACCTGCAGTGGGACAGACAATGAATGGTTTTATAATGGGGGTGGTCATTTTTGAGAGGTTTGTCCTTTCAGTGATGCCATAATATTGAAGTCAATAATGGTCACAAAAGTATGTTACATTATATTATAATTAACAACATGTATAGCTAAGTAACTAAAATCATGCAAAGTCAAGTTATGAACAACACATGTAATGCTTATGTAAATAATTTGTCATAAACTTGATAAAAAAATTGTCAAGAAACAACAGAATTTTTCAAAAAATGTATGAACCGGTTAATAAATCAGTGGTGTAAAATATATATAAACATCCAATAGCCCGATGCCCGGGGCTACCAGATTTTCTGTTTGGGCTAGTGAAATTTAGAGGCTTACTAGCCAGGGGCTAGTGACTGTCATGTATACTATAATGGTTCAGTCATAAACAAGTACTACTTGTGCATAGTACCATTCGTATGATTCACATGCAAGCTTGATTATATTATGTCATCAATGTATATGTCAAACGTTTGATTGATCTTGATTAAACAGAACGACTTGAGAGCAGCCATGCATTAGAGTTGGTAATACATAACATGGTGTCAGAATCGGAAAGAATCCGCCCAAATACAAGACATCGGTCTTGAGAAACATTGAACAAAGGTTCAAGAAGTAATATTGCATCCAACATGGAAGCTTTAGTGGGCTCAACACCGATGATGGACTGGCAAAGCCAGGATCTGGAATTTGCATGGAAAACTTTCAAGCAACATGTGACATGTATGTTCTCGGGACCGCTGCTGGGGAAAACAGAACCAGAAAAATGTGCCTACCTGATGATCTGGGCAGGAGAAAAGGGAAGAAACATGTTCACAACATGGAACCTCACAGAGGATCAACAGAAAGAACTTAAGTATTATTATGAACATTTTGAACAATATGTCAAGCCACGGTCAAATGTAATATACAACAGATATAAGTTTCACAGTAAAACACAAGGTGAAAATGAAACATTTGAACAGTTCACAACACAATTACAGATTTCAGTAAGAGATTGTAATTATGAAAACTCTGATGAAATGGTCCGGGATCGGATAGTTATTGGTGTGAGAAATTCGAAAATCAGAGAAAAGCTGATCAATATTGGAAATGAACTTACACTGAACAAAGCTTTAGACATAGCCAGGACACATGAACTGTCGCATGCACAAGCACAATCTATGTCTGGTGAAGATGCAAGAGTTCATTCAATCACCAAAGCCAAGTCAACTAGCAACTATAAATCCAAACGTGCACCCACAGTAGCTAAAGTAAAGGAAAACACGTGTACAAGATGTGGATATAGTTACACCGGAAGTAGTAGGCATGAAAATTGTCCAGCTTTTGGAAAGACATGTTTGAAGTGTCAAGGAAAAAATCACTTCGCAAAACTATGCAAAACAAAGAACTTCAAAATCAAAAAGAAAATAGTTCATGCATTAGACCAAGAAAGTTCGGAGGACGAGTTCTACGTCGGATACCTGGAGACAGAAATAAACTCTCTTCAAATGGAATGGAGTGAAAACATCACAGTAGAAGATAAATCGCTACTGTTCCAGTTAGACACAGGAGCTATGTGCAACGTTATCAGTCTTCAGACGTTAACAGAGATCAACGCTCTTCACAAGCTGACATCACAATCGGTGATACCACTCCGTTCATATTCAGGACACGTAATCAAACCTGAAGGGAAGGCAACATTGAAGTGTAAATACAAGGAACATGTCAAGAACTTAACATTTCATGTTGTTAATAGAGATGTTAAACCTATCCTAGGAGTTCAGTCATGCAAGGAAATGGAGCTGGTACAGCGTGTAAACACCCTGAGTAAGTCCGTCTTACCTGCTGATCTTGAACAATTTGCTGATGTGTTTGAGGGTTTAGGGTGTCTACCAGGAATACACAAAATACAAGTTGATCATACTGTCCAACCAGTCGTTCATGCCCCCAGGAAAATTCCCATAGCCATTAAAGACAAAGTAAAGGCAGAGCTAGATCGTATGGAGAAAGAAGGGGTTATTGTAAAACAGTCTGAACCAACACCTTGGGTAAACTCCATGGTAACGGTAAGCAAACCCAACGGAAAGATACGCGTCTGTGTGGACCCACGGGATCTCAACAAAGCAATTTTGAGGGAACATTACCCAATGAAGACGGTAGAAGATATAATTCTGGAAATCCCAGAGGCAAAGATATTCTCAAAATTGGACGCAACTTCCGGATTTTGGCAAGTTTGCCTGGACGAGGAGAGTTCCAAATTATGTACATTTAACAGCCCATTTGGGAGATATCGATTCACCCGACTCCCATTTGGAATCAAATCAGCACCTGAGGTGTATCAGAGAATCATTTCTGAAATGGTACAGGATATCGAGGGCAGTGACGCAATAGTGGACGATATACTTGTCTGGGGAGCCAACATGAAGGAGCACGACGAGAGGCTGAAACGAGTTCTCGGACGCGTGCGAGAGTACAACCTTACACTGAGCAAGGATAAATGTCAGTTCAGGAAGGACCGCGTAACTTACGTTGGACATGAACTCTCAGATAAAGGTGTAAAACCTGACCCAGAGAAAGTACGAGCAGTCCAGGAAATGGACCCACCGAGAAATAAAGAAGAACTCATGACTTTCCTCGGATTTCTGCAGTACTTGGGAAAGTTTCTTCCCAGTATGTCGGAAAAATCTGCACCTCTACGCCAACTACTGCAAAAGGACATAGCATGGCACTGGGAAGAGGAACACATGAAGTGTTTTGAAACACTGAAGGATCTTGTTATCAAAGCGCCAGTTCTGCGTTACTATGATAAAAATAAAGAACTTGTACTGACAGTAGACGCTAGCTCAAAGGGACTTGGTGCAGCATTAGTGCAGGAAGGACAACCCATAGCATTTGCCTCGAGGGCATTAACCACATGTCAGCAGAACTATGCTCAAATTGAGAAGGAGACATTGGCTATCGCCTTTGGGTGCACAAAATTTCATCAGTACGTGTTTGGCAGACATGTCCTAGTAGAGAGTGACCACAAACCATTGCAGTCAATATTCACGAAGCCACTCTTCCAGGCCCCGCCTCGTCTTCAAAGAATACTGCTGACGTTGCAGAAATATGACCTGAAAGTGTCTTATAAACCAGGAAAGGAAATGTTCCTAGCGGATACATTAAGCCGTGCATTTCTGAAGGAGTCCAACGAGGACTTAGTTCCGGATATTGCGGTGAATGAGGTACACCTATTATCGTACTTGCCTGTGTCACCAGAGAAGTTACAGGAATTCCGCAAAGCTACAGCTGAAGATGTAGAGTTACAACAACTTCAGAAAGTTGTTTTGGACGGTTGGCCGGACAGGAGGGATCAAATATCATTAAATATTAGACAATATTGGGATAGTCAGGATGAGATATCTTGTGTGGACGGCTTACTGTTTAAAGGACACAAACTTGTAGTTCCCAGAACCCTACGTCCGGAGATGTTGAAAATCATTCACAGCTCGCATCTTGGAATTGTCAAATGTAAGTCACGAGCAAGGGATACATTATTTTGGCCAGGCATGTCTTCAGAAGTAGAAGATGTCGTCTCAAAATGTTCAGTTTGTGCACAGCACATCAACCGGAACCCGAAAGAACCCCTGGTGGAAACAGAAGTTCCTAATAGGCCCTGGTCAATAGTGTCAGCAGACATATTCGAGTACAAGGGACAAAACTACCTGTTATCCGTTGACCATTACTCGAAATGGCCGGAAGTAGCAAAACTTGACAACATGAGTAGTAACAATACTATCCAGTATATCAAGAGTCAGTGTTCCAGATATGGAATAATGGACAAATTAATTACGGACAATGGCCCGCAATTTTCAAGTGCAGAATTCAAGGAATTCTCAAAACAGTATGGAATTCAACATGAAACCTCCAGCCCTCACTATGCACAGTCTAATGGACAGGCTGAACGTTGTGTACAAACCGTGAAGAATCTTCTTCGTAAAGCTGACAATGGTGATCCATACAAAGCCTTGTTAGTATACAGAAACACAGCTATTGAGGACATGAAACTTTCTCCCGCGCAAATGTTTCTGGGTAGACGCTTAAAGTCTGACTTACCAACGACTGCACCTCTTTTAAGTCCAGGTGTGATACAGCCAAATGACTTGAAATCGCATATGAAGGCAAGACAAGTAAAACAGAAGTTTTACTATGACCGACATAGTGGTCCAGCTCTTAAACCACTAAACCCAGGTGACAATGTTATCATGCAGAAAACACAACACAAGCAATGGATTCCAGCAACAGTTTCACAAAAACACCACAACCCAAGATCCTATATTGTGGAAACAAACACCGGAAGTAAATACCGGAGAAACCGGAAATACCTTCGACGTACAAAGGCGGAGTTCCCCAAAATGAATTGCGATGATGAGCCATTTATTCCAACAGTGAATCCGCCACAACAAGGAACAGTTGTAAAGCCTGATAATCAACAACCAAGCACCAGTGACAATAATCAGGAAAACGCGAATCCACCTATGTCAAAATTTGGACAATCAACCCCACAGAAAACCAGATCGGGACGAATTGTTGTGCCAAACAGAAAATATCGTGATTATGTGATATAACGCGTCGCGAATAAACTTTCGAACTATTGTGCAAGGAAAAGAACTAAAATGCACCGCGAAAGATGATGATTTGAATGATTTCATGTTTATTTTTCATTTACACTGTGCCAACTAGATTAAACGACAAAACGCGTTCAATATATTCTATCGCGCCAGTGATTTATTACACAAGTAGTGTTATTTGACTGTTAAAGTTTATTTAAATTGCTCATAAAGTACTCGAAGAAATGCAGAACAGTTAAGGTTATAAATTGTGTTTTGGACACTTGAAAATAATTGGACTTGGAGAAAATAAGAATTTTCTGTTATTATATCTGTGCTTATTACAAGTTTACTTAGATATAATTTCTTTATATCTCTTGTATGCATAATTGTAATTAATAATTTCATATTTTTCTTAAGGAGAGGGATGTCATGTATACTATAATGGTTCAGTCATAAACAAGTACTACTTGTGCATAGTACCATTCGTATGATTCACATGCAAGCTTGATTATATTATGTCATCAATGTATATGTCAAACGTTTGATTGATCTTGATTAAACAGAACGACTTGAGAGCAGCCATGCATTAGAGTTGGTAATACATAACAGTGACCCTTTTCTGATGTCAGGACTAATAAAATTGCTTCTGTTCCATTGTATCATCGTAAGGATAATCAATTTACATTTTAAACCCGTTATTTCCATGGTATTTACTATTTTACAACAAAGTTTTTTGGAACACAAGTCATTCTCACCGTAACTAAGATGCAAGACATCGCCGTGCTCAACACATGTGTGACTGAAAGAACGTTCACAGCTGAGATAAAATTGAAGGTCTGCTGTATACTAACCACCAGAATGGCCATCTAGGCTCCAAATCATTCTCTTTTATTTGTTTTAAGCATGTGGGGTTGAAGAAATAAAGTTATGATAATTGCGGCCATTTTTGTTGCTTCTTTCGAAGAAAACATTTATATAAATGAGCATTTCATGAATATTTGTTCAGTTCCTATTTACGACTAAGAGATTCATGCAAGAAACTCGAATAAGTTTGTGTAAAAATTGTGCATGCATCATTCATGGCATCAAAGGACATTTATATAGCGTCAACCAAAAAACGAGTTCACAGACTGTGAGTGTGGACGCAACTGCAAATATCGCTCCTCGTATCATTAACAAAATCGCTAACCTGCTGTTAAATAGACGCTTATGTAAACTGAATTCCCACAAAAATGCAAATCTAGCACAAAACTATTCTGTTGATCGATTTACATAATTACCTCCGCTATCTGGGCCTAGGCCAGGATGGACTTCTTCAAGTCGGCATGGCCGACAAATATGGTAGTTAAAATTACATGTACGGATCGTAGAAACGAAACGACTTAGATCTTCATGTCAATGTTTGTTTTGCATGACAATAATATAGTAGAATAAATAAGATTTTATAAAGAAAATAACACAAAAAAGACACAAGAAACAGATAAAGTAGCAATGTTTATGTTTGATGACACCGGAGTTGGTATTAAGACAAATTGTGCAAATCCATTTGTTTGGAATCCGTATTTTGTATCATCCCGGAGTGTATTCCCGCTGAAAGTGTTAAAAAGTCGAATGATGGTCGGAACAATTTTGTGTTAAGACATCACACACTGTTAAAATTAGGGACAAAGAAGGGACGTATTTTTGCTTAGAAAAATCGAATATTTGTGAGAAAATATGGGAAAATAAGGCATATCAAAGAGAGGACCCAAGAAATGTCCTCCCTTTGCGAGAGGTCCTCCCTTTGTTGGTGTTTTTTCTAATGAAAGTCCTCTCATTCCTGTTTTACAGACACATATCCACCCTCACACACACACATACACACACCCTTATATACATATACATTATGTTTATATATTACAAAAAAGTAGTACATACTCATCTACATTGCTAATTTCCATGTGACGCCATTTTTCTATATAACGCTACCAATATGACGTCATAACCTTATATTTACATTTACAGTGCAGTCCTATTATATAACTTTACCAAGCTAACTTGACGATTATGCGTCCATAATTTCCAAGCGCTTATTATGACGTCATTATTATTGTGACGTCATAATTGTCAGGACGGCGATCACGGTTGATGGCTGTTGAAAAGGCTTTTCCATCTTTGACGATAATGATTTGTTAATTGATTAGAGGAGCGAAATTCCTGAATATATTCTTTAAAACTTGATGTCAAATGTAAATATAAGCATTGAACTGCTTCCATTTGGAAGTTATGGTCTCATGAACGCCAACAGGACAAAGGAAAATGAAGCGCTAGCGCGCTTCATTAAAATTGCTTTTGTCCTGTTGGCGGTCATGAGACCATGACTTTCAAATGAAAGCAGTTCAATGCTTAAATATTTTCACTAGTGATAATATAAGTAAAATCTTTAAGTTTTTCATTGCAGTGAGAATATAAGTTTGATTAGTTAGAGAATTCTCTATATTTCACTGACAACAATGTAATAAATATATATATTAAGCTATATACAAAATAAATTAATTAATTAATCATAAATAGTAGCGACGATGTACTTTCTAGCACTTCCGTAGCTGTTGCTGCTCACCAGGAAAGTGTTTATTTTGAAAGGACAATCTAATGACGTCATCAATAATGTGACGTCACACTGGTATACATGTGTTAAATGACACTTCACGTTTTGCTTGTTTGGAAACGTTGTGCATGTATACCATTGTGATGTCACATTGTTTATGACGTCATTAAGTTGTCCTTTCAAAATAAACACTTTCCTGATGACCAGTAACAACAGGGAAAGCACTTGAAAGTACTTCGTCGCTATTATTATTAAGTTGCTTCAGGGATAACCTAACTTGTTCAAAATACATAAGCAAATTACCTGCTACATTCCTAACATAACGAACAAAGCAACCATAAGCCCGGTCTTCCTCAATGCGTCGGTTCGATCCCATTTCCGAAAACACCGGAGTCAACAATTGAAGAAGTCTTGTTGCTGACAATTGTTTAGTTGCTGGCTTGAACAAATACGCCAGAGACGGCTTTTGGTGAAGAAGCTGAAATAAAATTATGAAAATAGATCAATGCCACACCCCGATATCTTTTAAAGCTTACTTGTAAATTTTTGTTCAGCTATTAAGTTCTTAAAACATGATATTTTTCATTCATTCCATATTCATATAAACGATGATTTTCTCTTTTGAAGCACATCATTTGATGGCCTAAATAATATGCTTATCGTTTCAAAACTACTAAGTAGATATGCAATCACAATGTACAGAATCGATCAAACTACCATTTCATTTTAATGTGGATTGCAAGATACGTTATGGATACATCTTATGAAAAGTGTTAAATAGAGATGATTACATTGTAAAATTCACATGCCATATCAGCCCGAGGGCTTTAGCCCGAGATCTGATATTGCCCGAGGGTAGATATGTTATAATCTATTAATCATATTCTTTTTATTAAAGTAACCAAATTACAATTTGCATTATGATTGAAAAATTCATCTTCATTACAGAAGTAAAGTTAATAGAGTCAATTAAAGACATTTTCCAGTTCCAATATTTAATGATACAACAAGAGAACTAAATGTATCATGTCATGCAATAGCAATGCAACAGATACTTGAATAAGTAGAGTTTTGATATTTTATTCAGAAGCAGAGTCTGAGTATATTTCTCATAAGACCGACAAAATTGTGTGTGTCAATAAGCGTTTAATCCACTAAATCACTTTCTTCGACGTGCTCTGTATAAAATTCACTTCATTTCTAACTCGTTCAGCTCTATTTCACCGCCGTTTGACATGTTTGTTAACTCAGAGCTCTGCAGGAAGTAGTCTGACTTTCGTTAGCCACAGAAGTGGAAAATGTCCGAGATGTTCATTACGGTATAGTCAAAGGGATTCCCAAATGCGTGATATGGAATTTTTGCACGGCGGTCTGATGTTGATATGGATTTTTGCACGGCTCTCTGATATGGATTTTTGCACGGCGATCTGATATGGGTCATGTGATTTGGACAATATCATACCGTACAAATCTTACATATTATACACTAAGTATATGATAAATATTATTATCAATTCGTCAACACCTACTTGCCATATCCCCACCCGTTCAAGCCCGGCTTTGAATTGTCGGTTTTGTTCTTCTTGGTTGAGTTGTGGAATCAGCTTCTCCAGGAACCGAGCGCATGGTCCACCTTGTATGGCACTGAGACCTGAAAAATATAAGTACAAAACATTCGCAACATAAAAACTATTCTTAGGAGAAAAAAAGCAACATTTTGTAAATGTGTGTGAAATTCAGAAACCGATGATTTTCTGGCAATTGAAAAAAAACGGCAAACAAAACATTATATACTGGAAAGATTCTATTCCATCAAGTTCCTATCAGTTTCCCTTGTATTAAGATTTTATCTCTCCTTCTGGAATCAGAACGTTTTGCGCTTCTTACTAATCAAAACACTGAATACATTATAACAGACAAGAAAAATACATGTTTTTAAGTTTTGGTCAAGATCTCTAAGCAAAATATCTAAAAAGGATGACGATAGAAATGATTCAAACTCCTTGCAGCCTTTCTTTACTGACATGTGGCCTTTTTCGTTAAAAGAAGAATCACATGTCCTTCGATTTTTGTGCGACAAGGGTTTAAGTGGCATTATATATAACGTATGTTTGATCTATTGAATTCTAACGACAAAATCTTACCAATGATGATTCCACTTGCATAGTAAGTTTGATTAACAATCTTGTCACTTGATTTCCGTAGAGTCGTTTTACCATTCTCTTCGCATATCAGTTTTTCCGTGAACTCGTCTAGAAATAGACGAAAAAACTCCAGACGGGGTCCGCCCAAGTCTTCGCCCAACTCTCCGTAGAAAGTTACCTGAATGGTGTCTCTCAAGTTCGATGCTGAGAGGATCTCGTCGGTACCATTTTCAAGTATATTTCCACGGCCGATATACAAATGGGTGGTGTCACCCTCTTGCATCGATGTCGTGACGTCAGTGAGTTCAAGAGATCTACCGGTTTGGAAAGCGCTGGCATATTCCCTCAGAATCTCAGTCGGCTCTTCTGTGTTAGCTCTGAAAATATTAACGAGTCACTTTTTGGCTTTTTTTCGGTAAACTTAAATACCGCATATCGAGACATTAAGACCTATACAAAATAACTCTTTTTAGACAATACGATTTTCAACAAAAAAATATCATTACAAGAGGCACAATGGGCCACACCTAGCATTTACGCCTCACAAACTATGAACAAAAGGAAATACCGACATATCCACAAATTCAAACAAGAGGTTAAATTAATGCATTGACACCCATATGAGCAGTGGCGTATACGCAGTGTGTGGAGACGTATGTATGCTTGGAGGTGCAGGGTGTAAGTGCAAAGGCGAGCGAGCTCCTCTCCCCATTCCTGAAGCTGACAAAAATTGTCACGTAACTCTGATTATTGAGTTCTAAACGTGTGCGAATGGCTAAAAGCAAGTCACGAGATTATCATATTAATTATTCAAAAATGATACGCAAAATAAAAACATTCACGATTTATTTCAATTATGTCTATGAAACACCCAGATGAAAGTCCAACTACAAAGATCAATGCAACTCGGATACTTTTTGATTGAAAGTGGGACATCTGTTTACGATATTGCCGATAATTCTCCTTTGTTCAAGCCTGTACTTGACCTTACACCGAGAGTATTATAACTCCCATCGATGTTTGACAATTCATCTTTAACATTTGTTATGGAAATGTTTTACAGCAAGTCATCTATTTTCTTCGACATGATATTTAAGTCTTTATGATACTAATGTTATAAACAGTACAGTTGTATTAATGATAAAGACATAGCACGCAAAACAATGCATCGCACAATTACAAAATAATGCACACAAAACAATACAAAACAATATCTAAGTTGTTGAATTTATAAACGCACCCCTGCGTTTGGATACAGAAATGTGAAGAACACTTCTATTTTTTAAATCTTTATCCGAATGAAGATTATATGAATATTTGTGCCGACCAGTAATGAAATTAACGCCGAAATGTACAAGAAAGAGACGTATCGTACCCTAAACCGTTTTGCGGTAAATATTGATAAATCGTGTCGATACGTTGATTCAGTGCATTTGGTTGTCCAGACCAAACCAACGCTCAACTAATCTATGGTAGAAAACCTAGCTGGTGCATCATGAGACACCACTCGTGATAAATCCTTTCTGTGAATTGAAAGTGTTATTAAATTACATATAGCTGTGAAAAAACGTACATGTAATTTCTTTCAATAGCGTTCTAAAGGAGTTTGGATTATGTAGAATATTTTATTTGATTTCAAATTCAAATTTTAAAACTCCAGCAGCGAAAATAGAAAAGTCATATGTAGTATTTAGCACCTCCCTGATATTACAGATTGAAAACCGGCATCCAATTTTGATGTATGATTCCTTATAAAAACACCCTGTTCAATACAATCACTAATTTCACTCAGTAAACGACTATCAAAATGAACGTTCAAAAACTGCCATAAAATAATATATATATATATATTATATATATGTGACATTTTCACCAGTGAAATTATATATTCCATAAAAGATACTTTTTACAAGAGAGATCTTACCAAAACAAATCACTGCCTATAAACGACGATGTGGATACCTTGAAGTTGTTCTGGTAGATTTTGCAACAAAATTGTAATAACACAATAACAGCTCACATGAGTTTACAATACTCCACTCATGTTGCGCAGTCATGAAAAATATCAAAATATTAGCCCCTCGTGAAATAATTTATTTGGTATTACTGAAGACACTGTTAGATATTCTCTATATCTACTGTTCCATTCCATTCACAGCGTATAATCGACACGTATTAAAACAAGATAATTCAACGAATTACAGTCCCCCACCGGGTTGTTATCTCGAGATCCAATAGCAATGAGTGTGAATCTCGAGATGCAATAAGGTCATGTATTTTCTTCAATGTATTGAAAGGTGAAGATGTAGTTTACAGAGACCCGCTTCTATACAGGAACCATCCCATTCTCACTAAATACATGTACACTGTAGGTATACTCTATAAATGATCTCTATATAAAGGACACAAGTCTATGGAGGTCAAAATATAGCAAAAATGAAGGTCACAGTGACCCAGTTTTGGTATGCGACACACCGCCTTCCCACAGGGAACTATACTACCAAGTATAAAGTTCTAATCCTTAATAGTGTAGGAGATAGAACCTGGACAAATTTTTCTTTCTTTAATGTAGGTCAGAGGTCAAAATATACCTGGTAGGTCACAGTGACCCGGTTTTGGTACGCGACACACCGCCTTCCCACGGGGAACCATACTACCAAGTATTAAGTTCTAGTCCTTTATAGTGTAGGAGATAGAGCCCGGACAAACTTTTATTTTAATGTAGGTCAGAGGTCAAAATATAGCAAAATAAAGGTCACAGTGACCCGGTTTTGGTACGCGACACACCGCCTTCCCACAAGGAACCATACTACTAAGTATGAAGTTCCAGTGTCTTATAGTATGGCAGATAGAGCCCGGACAAATAGTGTGCAATGTAGGTTAGAGGTCAAAATATAGGTCACAGTGACCCGGTTTTTGTACGCGACACACCGCCTTCCCACAAGGAACCATACTACCAAGTATTAAGTTCTAGTCCTTTATAGTGTAGGAGATAGAGCCCGGACAAACGTTTACTTTAATGTAGGTCAGAGGTCAAAATATAGCAAAATAAAGGTCACAGTGACCCGGTTTTGGTACGCGACACACCGCCTTCCCACAAGGAACCATACTACTAAGTATGAAGTTCCAGTGTCTTATAGTATGGCAGATAGAGCCCGGACAAATAGTGTGCAATGTAGGTTAGAGGTCAAAATATAGGTCACAGTGACCCGGTTTTTGTACGCGACACACCGCCTTCCCACAAGGAACCATACTACCAAGTATTAAGTTCTAGTCCTTTATAGTGTAGGAGATAGAGCCCGGACAAACGTTTACTTTAATGTAGGCCAGAGGTCAAAATATAGCAAAATAAAGGTCACAGTGACCCGGTTTTGGTACGCGACACACCGCCTTCCCACAAGGAACCATAGTACCAAGTATTAAGTTCTAGTCCTTTATAGTGTAGGAGATAGAGCCTGGACAAACTTTTACTTTAATGTAGGTCAGAGGTCAAAAAATAGCAAAATATAGGTCACATTGACCCGGTTTTTGTACGCGACACACTGCCTTCCCACAGAGAACAATACTACTAAGTATTAAGTTCTAGTGCTTTATAGTGTAGGAGATAGAGCCCGGACAAGCTTTTTCTTTAATGTAGGTCAGAGGTCAAAATATAGGTCACAGTGACCCGGTTTTTGTATGCGACACACCGCCTTCCCACAGGGAACCCACACACTAAGTATGAAGTTCCAGTGTCTTATAGTATGGGAGATAGAGCCCGGACAAATAGTGTGCGGAAGGACGGACGGACAGACGGACGGACGGACAGACGGACGGACGGACAGACGGACGGACACAACGCAAACCTATAGTCCCCCCCGGATTCCGGTGGGGGACTAATAAACACGATGTATATCATTTATGCTTTCAAGTTCTAAAATATTTTATTTTCATTTCAAAATTTAGTTTCAAATCGTTATACAATTACCGTAATCTGATATCAAATGTATACAATATTTAGTGTGTGGAATGAAGTAATGTAACGCTTGTGATACTGATTATATGTGAACTACACATATCATAAATTTGCTAGTAATAAGTTTATATATCTAATTTTTCATTAATGGGCCCAGGGGCATTCCTTCGTTCCGTATATGTCCGAACGAGGATTATATAAGGGTTTGTACGTACTTGTAATGAAATTAGCGCCAACACGTAGTTTTATACACAGATATATGACGAATCGTACACAAATGCCTTCTGTCTTTGCAGTGTGATTAGCGAAACCTGGGACGAATTATGAATTTTTAGGACAAAATAAAATTATTTGAAGAACTTTACCTTCCATAACGTTTTATTTTGATGACCTGAACTTTATTCGATCGGAGGAATGTCCATTAAACATTCTATGATATGAAGTAATACATTTCATTAAGTTTTTGCATTCATATCTGGCACGACAGAGGTATTTAGCGACATTCAAACACATTCGTAACTCACAAGCATGTGTGTGTGTTTCCCCTACAGTACATAGCCTGGTCTAGACAAAATTAATTGATACTGTCAATGGCTCAGTTAACACCAAGATACACAAATTGTTCTGAATCTACGCCAATACTTGAAAAACGATGGATTACCTTGATATTTTAAACTGCCTTAATAATGTAAAGATTATGACTTTTGCTACCTGGGAAAAAACACACATTTCCATTAAGTTACATGTTGACGATCCGCAATTCATTTATATGTAACGCATGTCCCAAAATATAAACGTATGTGAGCGAAGGCCGCATTGTTTTTATCTGAAACAAGACTAGGCTAGTCCAGCTCAGGTATCATGATAAATGACAAATGGTAATGTAATGCCGTCTGAAATCATTACCATGTTAAATTGATATGCCATTAACTGATGAACCCGTGCTCTGACATCCAGCCGTTTACTTAAACTTAAAGCTATGTACCTCTTACAAAACTCGTCAATATATAAGTAATGAATAAATCAATAAGCAAATAATATCTGATACGGCTAATACTGTTGCATTTTGGTTTTTTTCTACGCCTGTATTCTACGAAGGCCGAAAACGGACTTTCAAAACAGTCTTACTAGCAACACATTCTCGTTAAACAAATGTGGTACGTTCAAACAAGAATAAACGCACACATTTTCAAACAAAAAGTGTAAGCAAAAAATGTAGCAGAAGGTTTTTGGCATTCGGCGATAGCCGAGAGCCTATAGCCGTACTAGGCATAAAAACTGCAAGTTTGTGAACAATTTTCCGGCAAAACTGTTGTGTGTATATTTTTATGCATTTGACAAGTTACAGCAATGTGTGCGACTTGGTGCACATCAACTTTTGGAGAATGCTTCTAGTATTACTTACTAGATATAAACAGAAGAAAACTGCTATGTAAAGTATAGTAACCAGCAGTTGATGTAGAGAGGAGGGGGTAAACAGGAGGGGTAAAGTGGCCGACCGGTATACATATCCCGCTCTCGTTACAGCTCGTATCATTTCCACTGTCACTATAAAACATTATAGCGGTAATTCAGTCTCGCTGCAATTAGTTAGGCTGCTTTGTGTCAGGGGCACCATGGAGGTATATTATGACCATGCTTTTTATTTGTTTAATTATGTGTAACTAATCTGATTTCATACCAAAACATGTTAGCTTTACCTCTGATGCTGTATGGAAATCCTGGTTTATTCGTCACACGGGTATATATTAGTGCACAGGTCTATAAGCGTTGGGTCCCGTCCGCAACTTAAATTCTTTGATAACAGCTACTTTTTGACAAATGTGTTTGTGGCTTTTTAAGAATTAATTATGGCATAGATAAGACAATTATCAGTAAAAGTTGGATAATTTCAATCACATAAGGGAAATGAGAACATTTGAATGCTAGTGTATTACTATAAAGTGGTCTCCATATTTACTTTTTACACCACTCTCCCTTATTGTGATTATGAGCAACTATAACGTATGCCTTAATGGTAAGTATTGATGACCGATTTGACCCTTGACCTTTGGTGACCTATATATTGACCTTTTACATACCACTCCTTGGTTCGAATTTGTGTAAATAAAAAGTATACCACATTGATAAGTGTTGATGACTGATTTGACCCGTGACCTTTGGTGACATATATATTTAACTTTTACGTAACTCTCCTTTGTTCAAATATTTGCAAATGACAAAGTATACCACATTGATTAAGGTTGATGACGAATTTGACCCGTGACCTTTGGTGACCTATATATTGACTTTTTACATAACATTCCTTTGTTTAGATACATGCAAATAAAAAATATACCGCTTTAATAATTATTGATAACCGATTTGACCCGCGACCGTTTGTGACCTATATATCGACCTTTAGATAACTCTTCTTTTTAATGGATATTGAAGCTGAACGTTATATACGGATATATAGGCTTGATGACACGATAAAATTAGATGGTGCATGATAATGTTAATCGTTTATATTTCATTAATACGGATGCAAAGAGGTAGTTTAATGATGGGCATTCATTTGAGTTTTGAACCAGACTATAATGGACAACAGACTTATAATCAAACTATATTGTATCGTATATATGCCGAGAGCCTCGTGGCCTTTGGCCTCTTGTTGATATATTCTTATTTAAAAAACACTTAGTGCTTCTATATACTAATTAACGTTCATTTATCCTTTGATTGATGTACGTTGAACATGTCTGACAAATACATAAAATAAAAACACCAATAAATGTTTTTACACACACTGTTGCCACACTTCACAATTAAAAACAAATTTGTGCAAAACATTTCCATGAAACTTCAAAATATGAGACAAAAACGATTATCCTCTGGCAATGTGTAATAATGTTCGATTAAACCGATGCTACATGGTCACCAAATGTACATGGCATGATTTTATTACGCTTTTCCCATGTCTCTAGAATATTGAAATCATTACAAATCGAGTTTTATACATTTTGTTTAATTTTATGTTTCAAAATGGGGGTTTAGAAGGCGGGGTAAAAGTCAATATATACAATATTTATAAGTCCATCTAGTCAACATGATTTATCTATGGCATATTGCTTTTTACTTCAATGTCTAATACAACAATATAAGTAGGTTGAATGTAGAAGGCGTCACTTTTTATCAATGTGGTTTACTTACTTTTCCTATTCATATCTTACTTTTCCTTAAAAATGACTTCTTATAAATAATGAAGTTGCTATTATTGGTTTGAATATTTCTTATTTAATACATTTTTTTTTTGAAACTCGTACCAATTTCTACCGCAGAAAAAGATGAGTTAAATTGCTTTCAAATTGTCTTCAAGTAAGTTTCTAAATTGTTCTTGTATTGTCTGAGTAATTAATGTCACTTGTCTAGTATAGTGTATCATATAGGCTGTGCAAGTTGTTTGAAATATTTTTTTTAATTGTTAAAAAAGGTCGACACATGACGGAGGAGTGACGGGGGAGTTATTTTAGCAATAACTTCGACTAATGAGTTAAAATGAACATCAGTACTCACGTTTTCTGCAGCACGTATTGTACAATTCTTTCTGTAATTTCCGTGGCGTTCCTATTGTGCTTATCAGCGACAACTGCATCTTCCGTCTGAGGTTCAATGCTGTTTTCTGGTTCATCTTCAGACCTGTTGACGTAGTAATAACATTTATACAAAGCAAATTTGATATTTAACATTACTTATGTCTCAAAAACAGACAAACTATTTTAACTATGTTATTAATTAATTACAACAATTATGAATTACCTTCGACACTTGAACAGTATAGTTCCCATAACGAACGTGTTCCGTTTACGAGGTGATTTTAGTATGAGCATACAGCCGTGTCATGGATTTATATAAGTTTAATTTTTCCTCTCCCCCGGATGTATCCCCCACATCAAAAAGAAATTATTTACTCCAAATAATTAATATCAACATGCTTTGTCCGCTTACGTGATGAGTTCTCCCTTCACATCCAGATTTATTTCTGAAATTGACCCTAGGGTCAAAATTCTTTCATCAGGTTGGAGGGTCCTGCCACAATGTAGTACTGTCACAGAGGCCAATCCTAAATTCTGGCTCTCCAAGTAGGTCAGTAATGCCTATAACATGTAGATTAAAAGAAATATTTTTCAAAACGCTTCTTTCCATTCTTCCGATAGGCCCATGTTTTTACAGCGGTTTTGGAATTTGCATATCTTTTATTTGCACCAACCTGATGCAAACCTACACAATACTATTTGCAACTGAAATAAACAAAACCCAATTAAAACTATACAAAATAATATATAATTGATAAGCTAACACAAATCATGATATTATCCCCAGCGTCGATTTCTTCTCCTATGAATGTCAATTTGTTTAAAATATGGTCTGGTCTTGTTTTGTCTAGTCTGGTCTCATTTCTTTGGTCTCAAACTTTGGTCTGGTCTGGTCTGGTCTAGACTAGCTCCTCTGCTTCATTACATCTTTTGCACCTCAGTGATATGTAATGGAGGGTTCAATTTAAATGTATTTTCTTAGGGCATTAACCATACATTCATAAAATCTTTCAATCTATTCTGACAAATTAAGCTATGGATTGATAGATAAGCATTAAGAATGACAAGATATATATAGATATATATTAATTTTGTTTTTCTTCAGTATGTTATTTTTCTGATGAATAAGTCCCATGGTCCTGGCACCTTTCAAAATTGACTGTAAACTCACCTGTCTTTAAATGTATTTTTGAAATGTATCCTATGACGGTATATAAGCATTTGTGGAAGGATTACCCCCCCCCCCCCCCCCCCCACACACACACCCACATCCCTGTGAATCCTGACAGATAAGAGCACCTCAGTCCAATGTCTCTGATGGAGACGTTAGATACATAGTAATTGAGATTAATGAGTTTCTAAGGAAGAAGATTTCCTGTATTGTTGACCTTAAATGCGTTAGAGTGCTTATCTAGCATGGCAATGTTTTATCCTGTAATGTTAAACGTGAATGTGTCAGGATTAATTGGTGTGGCAATTTTATCAGACTGACTAGCTTGCCTTGCTGTGGCTGACTATAACCCTCTCGTTGTCATGACATGGCATTTAACCGATTCGGACAATGACTAATTATGGTCATTAGCTTGATTTGTTTTGAAGAAATTTTGCAATCAATTGATTACCTGAACAAGCTTTTGCGATAAAAAAATAGAAAAACAAATTTGGTCTCTTAACTTTGAGACCAGACCAAATTTGAGACCAAAGAAATGAGACAAGATCGGACCAGACCAAGAAATAAGACCAAACCAGAACAAACATTGAGACCAGACCAATGAGACCACACCAGACCAGACCATGTTTTACAGTTTGCCGTCTAAAACCTCCCTAAAAGATATTTCACTTTGTTCGGTGAATCAGATTCGTTTCGAAATAAAACAATTCTGCGGAATGATGTCAACAAGGCGATCACAAATGATTATGTTCGACGCCTCTTATTACACATTGGGATCGTGTACGTTTTGATCAGAAATAAAAATTACCTTAAAATTAGAACGTCTGAAATGTGTTAAGAGTAAACTGCTTACAAATCAATTTGGCACTATACTAGTAGCTGCTATACCGTAACATATTGTCGATATTATTCGTTCGATTTTTTTCGGGTTCGTTAACGATGATTGCATTTCGTCCTGACCTTTTCTGATTCATTCACTTTTATTACGGGCGCGCGGCAGCGCGACCGTCTTGATATGTATTAGTGAGTTGTAACAGCGTTTCTGCGTGACAGTTCTAGATAAGTAGGATTGTTTTAAAATAAAATGCTCTTACTAAAGTGGTGTTATATATTTCACAAAAAAATAAGATGTATAAAAAAAATTTAAAACTACCATAATATAATTTATAAGTACAGTGTACGTGAAATTAGTAGCGAAAATATTTACTGCAGAGTATGCCAGATTGTGTATGTAAGTTAGACTGCATCTATTTTTAGAACTACAGCCGCAGCAGTAGTTTAGGCATACACAGCTTCATCGATGTAACAGCATGTCTGGACAGACATTTAAACTGCTTTCTTTGTCATGAAATAAAATATAAAATGAAAAGTGATGACTTCTTAAATATGTGGAGTTAACTACAAAATCCTGCGAATCATTTACACTGTCCTAGTTATAACAGATTAAGTGTGTATGTAAGGCTCAAGCTGCATCTACTTTTAGAATCAAAGTGTAGCAGTAAATTGCCGAATTCTGTGACACACTGGACAGTAAAGCTAGCAAGCGGTATTAAATTCCAACCGATGTTATCATATATAGGGGGTCGCAGCATTGTTTTTACACTCGATACAATTTTTAACGGAGATAATACATTTAAAGCGGTGATATCTTAGTATTGTTTTTTTAGCTCACCTGGTTACAAGGTGAGGCTTGAGGGGCAGGGCTAAAATAAGCAACTTCTTCACTAGAGTAAAGCCATGTATACCATTTATTTTAAATGGTAGCACCCCTAGATGGCTTGGATTCAAATTTAGGTAAACAAATGATGGGGATGACTCCCCAGGGACCTGAGGGGTGGGGCCAGAAAGGGTCCATTTGGCAGTACTGATATGAGCTAATTCTAATGTGTGACAGTTATGACTGTCATTTAGCATCCCTAAGTTGCTGCATTCTTTATACAACTGATGGGCTGACCCCCAGGGACCTGGGGGGGGGGGGGCTCTATTTTAATGCAAGCATGTAATTGTATTTTATAGATTTAAGTTTTCCTTTTCTCTTGCTATTCCTGCTTTGACAGTTAATCTTAAGCATAATTATGTTCAGGATGTGCAGATTTCGATGTCCATTTATTCAAAGTTTTCTTAACATTTCTCTTGATTGTAGAATAAGGAGAGTGTGATTTGATACAAAGGTAGAATGTGTAAGAATACATAATTCTTTTACGCCCGATCTCTTTGACGCTTGCGTCAATGATGTTTTATTGTACGTTAATGAAATTAAATTTCTTAACATCTAACGCGACAATGCGTCAACACTGGTATGTTTACGGAACTTGAGCCAGAATAAACAAAATAGCTAGTGGTATTTTACCGTCCTTGCTAACGAGGTGTATTTAAAACTCATCGGACTGCTTTATCATTTTCACACACATACACATTCCAGCGGAATGCGTCAGGATAGATTAGAATAAGAGGTAATTTTAGAGTCGGAGTCTGATGAGCTTATCGTGAATCCCATAATGCAGTTTGAAAGTTTTGATGAGTGCGTTGATTTAAAGAACGGGGCAGTCAAAGGTTTAACATTTAGTGACAATGATAGCGACGTCTGTCAGACAATAACTATTGTAGATTATAATTATTATCTGTGCAATATATCCGGGATTGTGAGGGAAGCTTTAATATTAGAACATTACAATTCCAGATACACATATGCATAGTCCCCCTTGTCCCTTTCCTTTTATGTTTTATTAATGAAAACGACTTACCGATACTGTAGCATTATTTGGAAAATCCTCCTTCATTTCTGTTTCCGCATAACGAAATGTCACTTGCTTGACCAGAGGGAGAGTGTCGTTGTTGCTATCATCTGTTTCATGTGTTTTTGATCGAGATAACTTGGGTAGATTATCAGATGAAGAACTGCTTGCTGAAATGAGTTCGACGAACGTGCTCTGTGCAGCTTTCACCTCTTCTGAAAGACGTGATACGCATAAATTATTTTAACAGTAACAGCTTCTGAATGTCTGTCAAAAAACACTAGAAGTTTAGTTATTTACATTTTGAAATATGTTAGTACTACTCTATACAAAATTGATACTATGTTCTTTCACATTTTACGGATAAAAAATTGTTTTGAATTACTATATAAACGTAAACATATGTGAGATTAATAGTGGACTGTTTCTTTTACCTGTGTCACATAGGAACAGTCTGAGACGATCAAATCTCTTGCGTGGATCAAGGAAGTTTCTATAGCCCTCTATTGAGAACTCCGCTGAGTTGTCGGGAAGCTTTATAACCTCTGACCCGTCACCATATACTAAGCAAACACTTTCCAGTTTGGAGTATTTCGAACGAAAAATACGATTGACGCAGCAAAATTTTTCGAAGGCAGCTTTCTTTATAAGCTCTGCAGTATTTTCAGATTTGGAAAATGGCCCAACAACAACATTGCCTCCCATGCCAGAGAGACTTGTGGTGCTTATTCTAGAAAATCTTCCTCCCGTGAAATGTCCATGACTGATTGATATCTGTAATAGAAACATATTTGGTTTACAAAAAAAAGAATATGAAAGAAAGGTTGTTTAAATTAATACGACTGTTTGATTTTGTCGAAAATAGTATTAAACTGATAATAGCATTTTATGCATCTTCCTTAGCAAAGTCTTCCTTTATTGATATATGTGCTTCTATTTGCTATAACCTACCCACATATATTGAAGAAAAAGCCTAATCGCCATGTAGTTATCTAGTGATGTTAAAAAAATGTAAAGTTTGCGCCCACATTCTTAGTACCCTTCAAATGAACTGTAATAACCACATTCTGATCTATAATGATAATAATAATTCGAGGTTCTTATATACCGCTTTATCACTTCCTTTAAGGTCATCTCAAAGCGGTTCACAAATTATTATCTGTGGTTTTAGGGCCTTAGCAACCTGCCAATATCGTTCTCAACTCCCTAGGGAGCATATAACCGGTGCTGCCATTTAGGCGCTCACAGCTAGGATTCTACAATTTCTAGCACTGCCCATTTTACAGCTGAGTAGACTTGAACAAGCAGAGTAAAGTTCCTTGCTCAAGGATACAACACAAGTGCCGGGACCGGGACTCGAACTCGCAACCCTTCGGTCACGAGCCCGGCGTCCTATCACTAGACCACCGCGCCTCAATAAAAATCTTCACAGCACATCCAAATACAGTAACTTTTTTGCAGTCTATGAGAACATAGAATCACAAAAATTGTACTTCCAACAAAAACGCTTCTAAACTTCAAACTTGTTTATGTTATAAACATCTGAGTGCCAAATTACCATGGTTGACGTTGTGGTCTTATCAGATTCCCTTTTCTTGGATGAACTTCCTCCGTTTGTGACCCATGGGCGTTGGCGATTACTGATCCTCTTTTGATATGTCTCAAATAAGGACCTTCCGCGATCTATACCACCTTTAAAACGATTATTATATACCAATCAATGCATGCAAAATTAATATTTACATTAACATGTATTTTGGTTCATGTATACATATGATAATTCTTGAGAGTTAATATTTGTCCCTCTATAGTAACCTTTTTTTATAATAACATGTTTTTGTTCGATAACAGTTATAATATATACGTAAAATAAACATCAATATCATTGCAATAAACCGGCTCTATTTGATTTTGATTATAGCATTATATTATACGTTTTTATACATATTGAACAATACCTACTTTGGTTGTCGAATACGGTAAAATACATTCTTCCTGATTTTTCCCAGCCACCTTCAGGTTCTTCAAATACACCATTACGACACAATATGTGATAGATTTGTTCATTTTCACGATCTTGGTACCGTAACGATGATAAGGCAGGGAATGCATCACCTTTATAAACGAAATTCATAACCTTTCATTAAAATATGCTTTCCTCGGCCCTTACATAAAATAACAAAATGTGATGAGGTAAATGATAAGAAGGACAGTTATGACACTTACGCAAGTCAGTCAATGTGAGTTCTCCTCGAATGGGAAACACGAGTATAGTATCGCCGTCCTTCTTTTCTTTGATGGCTATGGAAGGCCTGAAACAGTGAACATTAGTTTGTTCACACAATATCTAATAAAACAGAAATAGAAACATTTTTATAAACACCGTTATCCAGTTGCAATAACTACGAAAAACAAATGCATATGAGTACTTACATGGTGGCTATTCACTGTTCCCTTTGCAAGTAAAGTCTGTTCTCTTTCGTCGGGTTAAAAACAACGAAAACACCGACACATCAATAAATCAAAGATAAGGTTTTAATTCGCTATGTTGATGTGAAACACGTGTTAACCTTGGAATGTTAATTGGTTTTGTAAGTGTACCGTCATCTCCTTCGTGACTGTACAGTTACTCGCATAACATGCTAGTAACCTGTCAAGTGATTTTTACTATGTCAGGTTACTAGCATCACATGAGAGTAACATGTCATGTTATTTTTACTATGTCTGGTTACTTGCATCACATTAATGCTAGTAACTTGACGGCTGATATCGGCCATCGTACATACCTGTACAGGCCGGAACAGATGGTGATACAGACTCCTGCATGTTTTGGAGCGACACTGATTGGCATGTTGTTTTTGAAGAAATTGTTTGATCTGAAAGTATATGATAAATGAATTAGTATTTTTAGCTCACCTGGCCCGAAGGGCCAAGTGAGCTTATGTGATGGTGCAGCGTCCGTCGTCCGTCCGTCTGTCCGTCCGTCCGTCCGTCGTCCGTCCGTCCGTCCTGCGTCCGTCAACTTTTTCCTTTAAACGACTTCTTCTAAAATACTGAAAGGCCCAGTGACATGAAATTTGGCTGGTAGATTTCTTGGAAGGAGCTGAACAAAGTTTGCGAAAAAAAAATCACTTTGACCTAATTTCAAGGTCACACGGGTCAAAAATGTCGAAACCTTCAAACAACTTCTTCTAAAATACCGTCAGGCATAGAGACTTCATATTTGACCAGTAGCTTCCTTGGATGAAGCCAAAAAAAGTTTGCGAAAAGAAATGACCTTGACCAATATTCAAGGTCACAGTGAGGTTAAATCTATTTTAACCTTTAAACGACTTCTTCTGAAATACAAAAAGCTCTAGAAACATGGCATTTGGCTGAAAGGTTCCTTGGATGAAGCCCAACAAAGTTTGCGAAAAGAAATGACCTTGACCTATATTCAAGGTCACAGGGGTCAAATCTGTTAAAACCTTCAAACGACTTCTTCTGAAATACCAAAAACCCTAGAAGCATGACATTTGGCTGAAATTTTTCTTGGATGAATCCCGACAAAGTTTGCGAAAAGAAATGACCTTGACCTATATTCAAGGTCACAGGGGTCAAATCTGTTAAAACCTTCAAACGACTTCTTCTGAAATACCAAAAGCCCTGGAAGCATGATATTTGGCTGAAAGGTTCCTTGGATGAAGCTTGACAAAGTTTGCGAAAAGAAATGACCTTGACCTATATTCAAGGTCACAGGGGTCAAATCTGTTAAAACCTTTAAACGACTTCTTCTGAAATACCAAAAGCCCTAGAAGCATGATATTTGGCTGAAAGGTTCCTCGGATGACGCCCGACAAAGTCTACGAAAAGAAATGACCTTGACCTATATTCAAGGTCATAATATTCAAATCTGTTGAAACCTTCAAACGACTTCTTCTGAAATACCAAAAGCCCTAGAAGCATAATATTTGGCTGAAAGGTTCCTTGGATGAAGCCTGACAAAGTTTGTGAAAAGAAATGACTTTGACCTATATTCAAGGTCACAGGGGTCAAATCTGTTAAAACCTTTAAACGACTTCTTCTGAAATACTAAAAGCCCTTGAAGCATGATATTTGGCTGAAATGTTCCTTGGATGACGCCCGACAAAGTCTACGAAAAGAAATGACCTTGATCTTTATTTGCCTAGAGACATGATATTTGGCTGGTAGCGTCCTGGGATGAAGCCAAACAAAATTTGAAAATGAAAATGATGTTGTCTTATAAGGTCACAGAGGTAAAATATGTTTAAATCTTAAGATGTTCTTCTAAATGTCTTACATTAAAAGTTTTTAAGGGACTTTAGGGTTACACTATAATATAAGTCTGAAATTGATACCAGGTGAGCGATGCAGGCCCATTGGGCCTCTTGTTTTTTAAAGAAAATCAATATTAGATGATTCAATAAATTTAAAGCAACCATTGAAATGTAAAAATCATATTTAAATAATTAGATGACATAGTTACTTTTTTCGTTTTCACAGTACTTTAAAAATACTTTTCCTTTTCAATATTTAATGATATTAATTTGATAGAAAAATATTTGAAAAGTTTACTTGAGTACAATACTGTATTTCAAATTACATTGGTGGATCCTCCAAAATTTAATAGACTAAGCCTGCCTGTCTGTACAAAATGTGAATAAGTTCATCGACCAACGCTGTAACTAACCAACAAGTGTTAAAAATTGAAAATAATGCATACCTGTCAACTTATCTCTTTTTGCACTGGAATGATTTAGTAAAGACTCAAATTATAAAGTAAGGTAATTTGTCTTCTTAAAGACATTTCAATCACAGTTTTAGTTGACTGGTGATTGTAAAATTTGAATATCCTAATTAAAAACAAAAAAATGATCAATTGAAGTAATTCTGAAATTAAGTGAGACTCTACAAAATTAAAATATGTTGACAGATATGTATGACATTTTTAAAACATCAAGTTAAAACGTAGATTAATTTTCAACACCATTTATTAGATTCTTATTTGTCAATATTTCTGCATGGGAATTCACATAATTTTTAGGTCATCTGACCCGAAGGGTCAAGATGACCTATTGCCATCATGCTTCGTCCGTCGTCGTGCGCCGTCCGCCGTCCGCCGTCCGTAAACTTTTCCTTTAACAATCTTCTTCTTAGTAACCAAAAGGCTCTAGGTGCTGATATTTGGCCAGTAGGCACCTGGGATTGAGTGCTACAAAGTTTCCTCATTTCAATGACCTTGACCTGTTTTCAAGGTCACAGGGGTCAAATATGTAAAAACCTTTGAACGACTTCTTCTGAATAACCAAAAGTCCCAGACCTGATATTGGGCCTGTGGCATGCTGGGATAAAGGGCTACCAAGTTTGTTCAAACAAATGACCTTGACCTTCATTCAAGGTCACAGGGGCCAAAAAGGTCAAAATCTTTGAACGACTTCTTCTGAATAACCGAAAGGCCCAGAGACCTAATATTGGGCCTGTGGCATGCTGGGATAAAGGGCTACCAAGTTTGTTCAAACAAATGACCTTGACCTTCATTCAATGTCACAGGGGCCAAAAAGGTCAAAATCTTTGAACGACTTCTTTTGAATAACCAAAAGGCCCAGAGACCTGATATTGGGCCTGTGGCATGCTGGGATAAAGGGTTACCAAGTTTGTTCAAACAAATGACCTTGACCTTCATTCAAGGTCACAGGGGCCGAAAAGGTCAAAATCTTTTTAAACAACTTCTTCTGAATAACCAAAAGGCCCAGAGACCTGATATTGGTCCTGTGTTATGCTGAGATAAAGGGCTACCAAGTTTGTCCAAAGAAATGACCTTGACCTTCATTCAAGGTCACAGGGGCCAAAAAGGTCAAAATCTTTGAACGACTTCTTTTGAATAACCAAAAGGCCCAGAGACCTGATATTGGGCCTGTGGCATGCTGGGATAAAGGGTTACCAAGTTTGTTCAAACAAATGACCTTGACCTTCATTCAAGGTCACAGGGGCCAAAAAGGTCAAAATCTTTGAACGACTTCTTTTGAATAACCAAAAGGCACAGAGACCTAATATTGGGCCTGTGGCATGCTGGGATAAAGGGCTACCAAGTTTGTTCAAAGAAATGACCTTGACTTTCATTCAAGGTCACAGGGGCCAAAACGGTCATAATCTTTAAACAACTTCTTCTGAATAACCAAAAGGCCCAGAGACCTGATATTGGGCCTGTGGCATGCTGGGATAAAGCGCTACCATGTTTGTTCAAAGAAATGACCTTGACTTTCATTCAAGGTCACTGGGGCCAAAACGGTCATAATCTTTAAACATTTTCTTCTGAATAACCAAAAGGCCCAGAGATCTAATATTGGGCCTGCGGCATGCTGGGATAAAGGGCTACCAAGTTTGTTCAAAGAAATGACCTTGACTTTCATTCAAGGTCACTGGGGCCAAAACGGTCATAATCTTTAAACATTTTCTTCTGAATAACCAAAAGGCCCAGATACCTAATATTGGGCCTGTGGCATGCTGGGATAAAGGGCTACCAAGTTTGTTCAAAGAAATGACCTTGACTTTCATTCAAGGTCACAGGGGCCAAAACGGTCATAATCTTTAAACGACTTCTTCTGAATAACCAAAAGGCCCAGAGACCTGATATTGGGCCTGTGGCATGCTGGGATAAAGGGCTACCAAGTTTGTTCAAACAAATGACCTTGACCTTCATTCAAGGTCACAGGGGCCAAAAAGGTCAAAATCTTTAAACAACTTCTTCTGAATAACCAAAAGGCCCAGAGACCTGATATTGGTCCTGTGTTATGCTGGGATAAAGGGCTACCAAGTTTGTTCAAAGAAATGACCTTGACCTTCATTCAAGGTCACAGAGGCCAAAACGGTCATAATCTTTAAACAACTTCTTCTGAATAACCAAAAGGCTCAGAGACCTGATATTAGGCCTGTGGCATGCTGGGATAAAGGTCTACCAAGTTTGTTCAAATAAATGACCTTGAACTTCATTCAAGGTCACAGGGGCCAAAAGGGTCAAAATCTTTAAAACAACTTTTTCTGAATAACCAAAAGGCCCAGAGACCTGATATTGGGCCTGTGTTATGCTGGGATAAAGGGCTACCAAGTTTGTTCAAACAAATGACCTTGACCTTCATTCAAGGTCACAGGGGCCAAAAAGGTCAAATTCTTTTTAAACAACTTCTTCTGAATAACCAAAAGGCCCAGAGACCTGATATTGGTCCTGTGTTATGCTGGGATAAAGGGCTACCAAGTTTGTTCAAAGAAATGACCTTGACCTTCATTCAAGGTCACAGAGGCCAAAACGGTCATAATCTTTAAACAACTTCTTCTGAATAACTAAAAGGCTCAGAGACCTGATATTAGGCCTGTGGCATGCTGGGATAAAGGTCTACCAAGTTTGTTCAAATAAATGACCTTGAACTTCATTCAAGGTCACAGGGGCCAAAAGGGTCAAAATCTTTAAAACAACTTTTTCTGAATAACCAAAAGGCACAGAGATGTGATATTGGGCTTGTGGCATGCTGGGATAAAGGTGTGTCAAGTTTGTTTAAAGAAATGACCCTGACATTCATTCAAGGTCACAGGGGCCAAAAGGGTTTGTTGTCAAGTTTACTCACTAGGAATAAGCTGAAACTTGCCAGAAATGATTCTGAGATGATGCTGATTAAGTGTTGTTATTTTTAGGTTTGTTCAAAATTCAAGATGGCCACCACAGCCGCCATTTTGAATACACATTTTAAACTTCTCAAGTTCTACCAGTGGAATTGAGCTGAAACTTGCCAGAAATGATATCCTGAGATGGTCCCAACAAAGTGTTGTTATTTTTTAAGCCCATCAGAAATCCAAGAAGGCCACTATCTTGAACTTGGCAATCTATACAGGCATATTATAACTTGATTTAATGACTACACGTAATTCATAGTGATTTTACAATTGGTAGTCAGATGACCGTTAAGGCCCGTTGGGCCTCTTGTTTTGTTGTGAGAAATTAATTCTGATGATATTTGTGAAATGATACAAAATCATAATAAATGAAAGCCTTGCACTTGATCTTAATTTACAATGACGACTTAAATCCACCGGCACTAGGCCTAATCACGAGTGATCTTTCGTATATACTTTATATAGTTTAGAGCATTCAGGATACAGATGTTAGTATATGGCTCGCTTTAATTGCCGCTCTGACTTATACATAAATATATATGTATATAGACAAATTAGACATTGGGTTATTGAACTATTTGTCGATTAAACACATCAGTTTAATCTAGAAAGCATGCGTGTCCGATGTATCTTGTTTCAATAAAGGCACCTTTTCTGACGAATGTTGGTACGAAGTAAAACTATGAACTGTAACGGCAAAACAAAAGCGTCAATTACGCTAAAAGAATCGAATGTTGAGCTCTAATCACCTGCATCTCTGCCCGAGGACGCAGTAGGCCTAAAGAAGTCAAAAATCTTTTTTTTCTTTGTGCTTGGCTCCATTTTTCTCGATCGATCCGTGTCAATTTGGTGTTTGTTTCGATCACGTTTAAATGTGCCTTAATTTCAAGCGCAGTATTGATCTTGAGCATACGAAATGAAAGTAGAAACGAAAGCAGGACTGTGTGTGTTCCGATCGCTGTTCCGATCTGCTCTGGTCGATTGGTAAACGGATTATCTTTGTTTTGTTGATATTATTAAATCATATGTATTGTTGAACTTCTCTGCCGATTTTAGCCGGTACCAAGCCCAATTTTAGCCGGTAAAAAGGATCGGGTACCGGCCGATTTTGAAACCCCTGCTCCATAGAGCAGCTATTGCAATACTATCCGGATGATGTAGTGGTAGACCAGTTGCAAAAACTTAAAAACGCACTTGGAGATGATAAAGAAGATCGACCACCCGTCAAAAAGTTACGACTGGCCAACTCTTGAGAACTTTTGATGTCACGTTTGCAATAAGCGAGTAAGATCTTCAAGAGACATTTGGCAGGTCATGAGAAACCATTCTCATGTTCTAATTGTAATGCGACATTTAGCAGGAAAGATAGTTTGAATCGACATGTTATAAAGAAACATTAACATGGCGGGAATGTTCCCATATCTAGACCTTCACAAGTACAATCTCCAAAATCTAGACCTCTGGATGTACAATCTCCAATACCAGCTCAGGTACAGTCTCCAATACCAGTTATATCACACCAGTTTGCAGATGAAAGCAGTTTGAATGGTCCAGTCAGTGTGAGATCTATTCATCCTAACGAAGCTGACAGTGCTGATTTACTAACCTTCTTTAGCAATACCAAAGAGGAAATAGTACAACATATCACTACACTGTACACAGTGTCATTCTTTACGTGGAGTAAAGTGGTACCTCTGTGTCCGGGTGGAACTTGAAATAGAGGACAAGGAGGGTAACAAACAACAATCATGTCCACATTTTCGAAGCAAAACCTATGTATATCTACCAAATGAAACATTTTCTTTACATAATTTGAATGAAGCATTTCAGAAAATGTTTATATCATTTCAAGAGTACTTGAGGGAGGGATCGAACTGGAGACTCAAAAAGATAGTGAAACTGGAAGTTAGCACTGCTAACTATTCACCTTTTGGTTCGTCCTACTTACCAACACAAGCAACATTTCAATATTCGGAAATAATCAACGTTGTCAACAACGATGAAAAGTGTTTCCTATGGTCCATATAGGCTTCTATCCATCCTAGTCAGGTGGTTCCGGAAAAAGTGACTAATTACTCATCATATGAAAGGGAACTTGACATGTCTGGGATTATTACCCCACGGCAATATCACAGGTGGAACAGTGTGAAAGACAAAATAACATTTCTGTGAATGTATTTGGGTATGAGGATAAGGATATTTTTCCATTGTTTGTTACAAAACTGCGACACGCATACCATCATGTCAATTTGTTGTATTTAAAGCAAGGTGAGAAAAGTCAGTTTTGTCTTATTAGTAATCTTAATAAGTTTTTACCCAGAACGAAAAAGACAAAGCGTAAGGTATTTTTCTGTCATTATTGCCTTCAAGGTTTTACCAGAAATGATCTTTTAATATTTACATTTCCGGTATGTGCTCTCTATATAATCTTACTAACGAAAACTTTGTTTACAAGTGTGTAATCATCAACTTTGATGCGTAGGAATACGTTGTGCACAGCGAGGGAAAACAGTCTTGGCATGGTGCCAAGTCTGTCAATACACATCGGAACACCCACAATTCAGTTATCTTATGTTTGATAATCTACAACACAATAAATTTATTTGATTACGATTAATATTAAAATTGTTTAATCAAACAATCCTGTATTGTTCTTATCGGTTACAATATTAGCATCAACAAATATGTATCAAGAGATTCATCTAGACTTTTTTAAACATTTAAAAAAAATAATAATAATATAGTGACCTGTGTGTTCATGTTATCAATTTGTCATCTGCTAAATCTTCAAGACAGCAAGATGTCATCTGATTCCGAAGTGTTTGATTTTGAACAGAAAATGGCTTCTTACGGAGACTTTCAAGTTTTGTTAAGTCATGATGAGCATGAGTGTAAACAGAACCACAGTGTACAGGGTCTGGATTTTGATTGTTCAGAGAGTGACGATATTGATACTCTTCTAGAATCTATTGATGTGGGGGTTTTGCTAGCGGGATCCGTGTTGTCGGAAGTGGATTTGCAATCAATCACCAAAAGAACTTACCGCCCCAGCTGACACGAGCCTTCCTCCCCCTGAAACACCTGCAACCCAATCCTCTTTAACAACCATCCTAGAAACAACTAGGGCGTCACCAGTATAGCAGGAGTCCGATCTTGGATCAACCAGCAGATTTAAGACCGTAACAAAAGACGAGTTGAAAGGTTATGAGGAAAGCAATCACAGTAAAGCTACTAAAAAAAACACAACATGGAGCATAAAACTGTTCCAAGGTAATTATATTTAGCGTTACGTATTGTTGTCTTTGTATTGTACAGCTGTTGTAGGCCTTCAATTCCACTGCCCATCAAAAAATATTGAAGAGACAAATACAATGTTGGAATGGTGTTTTGTTCATTTCGTGTACAGTATCGTAACATGTTACAATAATGACAAAATAAAAGGAAATGCTAATTTATCGAAAAGCATTCCACAATCATTTCATCAATACACGAGTGAAATCATTGAACATCCGACTACCTAAAACAGTAAAACTACCTCTACAAAACAATATGTGAAGCCCCTATTTTTTTAAAACAAAGATAAGACTAGACCTAGTCATACCGTAAGTGCATTCAAGTGACATGCCCCTGTGCTACACATAATTTGTCAGAATGCCGAAGTCTGGTATCAGGGTCGTGAGAAACTGTAATTAATGAATATCATATCCTATTTCAGAATGGCACGTCGAAGTGTACGAGAATGAGCTGGATTTGACCACTGTAGAAGTGGAACGTCTCAATAGAATACTAGTTTTATTGCGAGGTTCGACCTACAAATGTCCAACAAAGAAAAGAGATGGGTCTAGCACCACAGCATGCGGCTGAATATCATAACAAGAGGCCCAAGGGCCTTAACGGTCATCTGACTACCAATTGTGATACCATTATGGAATTAGTTTAAACAATATTTTATTTCCATCAGTGTACATGTATATTACATATATAGAAATTATATAAATAGTGAGGATTGGAAAACAAGCTAATAGCTTATATAAATTCCTCTCCTCTAGGAATTAGTAATACAATCATGTAACAATATGCCACACAAATGTGGTTTTCAAGATGGTGATGATCATGGATTTCTTCGGAACAGTGCGAAAAATAACATTTGGTCAGAATCATTTTAGGCAAGTTTCAGATCATGGAAAGTGTTAGATGTGGATGCAAAATTGGGGCTGTTGCAGCCATCTTGGAACTCTGACGGACTGGAGAAATAACAACATTTGGTTGGGACTATCTGGGGATCATTTTTCTATGAAAAGTTTTAAATGTGTATTCAAAATTGGGGCTGTGGCAGCCATCTTGGATGTCTGACGGACCCGATAAATAACATTTGGTTGGGACTATCTGAGAATAATTTTTGCAAGGTTCAGCTCCACCTGAGGATCATTTCTAGCAAGTTTCAGCTCAATCCCACGGATAGAACTTGAGAAGAAGTTTAAAATGTGAAAAGTTTACGGACGGCAATTTTGTTTTTCAAGATGGCGAATCTGGCGGCCATCTTGGATTTTGAACCAACCCGAAATGTAACAACACTTGGTCAGGACCATCTCAGGATCATTTCAGCCAATTTTCAGCTTAATCCCAGTGGTAGAACTTGATAAGAAGTTGGAAACGTGTTTTTCAAGATTGCGGCTCTGGCAGCCATCTTGGATTTCGGACCGACCCAAAAAGTAACAATACTTGATCAGGACCATCTCAGGATCATGTCAGCCAAGTTTCAGCTTAATCACACAGGTAGAACTTGAGAAGAAGTTTGAAATGTGTTTTTCAAGATGGCGGCTCTGAAGGCCATCTTGGATTTCCGACCAACCTGAAAAATAACAACACTTGGTCAGGACAATCTCAGAATCACTTCAGCCAAGTTTTAGCTTAATCCCACAGGTAGAACTTGAGAAGAAGTTGGAAATGTGTTTTGTAAGATGGCGGCCATGGCGGCCATCTTGGATTTCGAACCGACCGAAAAGTAACAACTCATGGTCAGGACCATCTCAGGATAATTTCAGCCAAGTTTCAGCTTAATCCCACAGGTGAAACTTGAGAGAAATTTGGAAATGTGTTTTTCAAGATGGCGGCTCTGGCGGCCATCTTGGATTTTGGACCAACCCAAAAAATAACAACACTTGGTCAGGATCATTTCAGCCAAGTTTCATCTTAATCCCACTGGTAGAACTTGAGAAGAAGTTGAAAATGTGTTTTTCAAGATGGCGGCTCTGGCGGCCATCTTGGATTTTGGACCAACCCAAAAAATAACAACACTTGGTCAGGACCATCTCAGGATCATTTCAGCCAAGTTTCATCTTAATCCCACTGGTAGAACTTGAGAAGTTGAAAATGTGTTTTTCAAGATGGCGGCTCTGGCGGCCATCTTGGATTTCGGACCGACCCGAAAAATAACAACACTTGGTCAGGACTATCTCAGGATCATTTCAGCCAAGTTTCAGCTTAATCCCAGTGGTAGAACTTAAGAAGAAGTTTAAAATAGGTGTTGTTCAGGAAAACAGTGATTGCGCAATCATGTCACAAAATGGCCGCCATGGCACAAATGTCGAGAGTTTTTCGGACCCGAAAAATAACAACATTTTATGGGCTGCCCTTCCTGAACATCCCTACCAATTTTCAGCTCACAGGTACCAGTGGAACTGTAGAAGAAGTTTAATATGTGTTTTTCAAGATGTCGGCTATGGCGGCCATCTTGGATTTCGGACCGACCCAAAAAATAACAACACTTGGTCAGGACCATCTCAGGATCATTTGAGCTAAGTTCCAGCTTATTCCCATTGGTAGAACTTGAGAAGAAGTTTGAAATGTGAAAAGTTTACGGACGGCGGACGACGACGGACGAAGCACGGTAACTATAGGTCATCTTGACCCTTTGGGTCAGATGACCTAAAAATTCACTTAAAAACCTGAGAGCAGCAATAAACAGAAAACTGCAAGATGTGGGCAGGGATGTGGATATTGTTCGCGATAAACCATTTAAACAGTGTAACAGAACATTGAATGGGTTGTTCAAGAAAAGAATGGCATCCGGGGTGTCGAGGCCAACAGCACACAAAGTAATTATATCACAATGAGATCTGAAAACAATCTCTACTTTTACCTTGAGTACGGTGTACATTCCTCTCCAGTAGTTTTACGACAAGCTGCATGGTATACGCTCGCCATACACTTTGTATCCCGTGGTGTGGAGTTTCACCACCAGCTCCGGAAAGACAGCTTCGACTTTACACGTGATGAAAACGGGGAATACGTGACATTAAATCACGAAACAAAGCAAAAAAACTTCCAGGGAGGTGTAGGCAATGTCGAGGTTGAGGCTGACAAACGCATGTATGCCACACAAACAGTAAATTGTCCGGTTAAAATCCTCAGGTTACTGATAAACAAAACTGATCCTACAGCTGAGAAACTTTTCAATAAACACAACGGCAATACACATCCGTCCGACACTCTCTGGTACACCAACAAGCCACTCGCTCAGAGGACATTTTCTTCCTTCATGGCAGACATCTGCAAAGGTGCTGGTCTGGACAAGAAATATACCGCTCATTGTTTACGAGCCACTTCCATCCACGCTATGTCAGAGTCTGATTTCTCAACACGTAGCATCATGTTTATGTCGGGTCATCGGAACGAAGCATCCATCAGGTTATGCAGTAGGTCGTTTTCGAGTGCTCAGAAAAAGGCGTTATCGTCAACGTTGTCCGCTATTTCCCACGGTGGTGATTTAGAAACACGTGGGGCTGTGATCTCGCCAACACCGGTACCTCGACCGATGCCTTCAGCGACCGTGCCTCGAGATCCTTCTCCACCACATCAATTAGGCACAGTTTCAATGCCTGATGCAGGTAGTAGCCAAACCTTTGCAAACAGTAATTCTTCATCTTTCACGGCAGGATTCCTGTCAAACTCCGTTTTCCACGGGTGCCATTTCAATTTTCAACACTGTCTGTGATAGCCTATCACGCCATGCCGGACCGGCGCACACATGCGTACTTAGTGTGAATGCGCAATGACTATTTTCGTTTCTGTTTTGACTTTTGTGTCCATAAAATATGAATGGAATATGGTATAATTAAGTAAAATATAACAATGAAGAAATAAATTGTTTGAAATATTTAACATGAATCGAATAAAAAACGATGTTGCTGTGGAACTATATTTTGTTTATTTCTGTCGTTGACAACCTTTCCCGCTAAATTGGGATGATTCCATCAATTGTCCAGCTGTTACGTCTATTCGTATAATGCCGACAGAATAATGCCGATGGATTTTTTAAAAACATCAAATTAAAAGAAAATAGGTTTAAATGTAAATATAAGGAATAATTCTTGTTTTTTATCGGTTACTGACCGATAAAAAAACAAGAATTATTCCTTAAAAAAAACACATTCAGTATTGTTCCAAGAATGATCCACAACATGTACAGCTTCCAGAAGAAGATGAAAACATACTTGAATTTAACGATTTTGCAAAGCAGTTGAATGTTCCATTTGTCATCTATGAAGATCTTGAAACTTTCGCTCAGAGAATGGATACTTGTTTACCCAATCCGAAACAATCGAGTACTACTCAAAATAAAAAATTTGAACCTTGTGGGTTTGGTTATCAAGTCGTCAGTATAGACGAAAAGTATACAAAACCTCCTGTCATATACCGTGGTCCAAATGTAAGGAAAACTTTTCTGAAACATATACTGGAAGAAGAGGAGGAAATCAAAGACATTTTAAAACATATAGAACCTTTAGTCATGTCTCCAGACAACGAGCGAGAGTTTCAAAATAGTACAAAATTCCACATATGTAGTCGACATTTTACAGATAAAACGATAAAAGTAAGAGATCATTGTCATTTGACTGGTACATTTAGAGGGGCTAGTTGTCAGGATTTCAATCTCTATTTTCAATACCCATCATTTATCCCTGTTGTGTTTCACAATCTAAAGGGGTTTGATGGGCACATACTCTGTGAAAGCATGGGTTTATTTAAAGACCATGATATCAAATGTATCCCTAGTTACATGGAAAGATACATTTCCTTCAGTTTAGGAAATCTACGTTTTATAGATTCGTTCCAGTTCATGTCTCAAAGTTTGGAATCACTTGTCAGCAATCTAGGAAAGGATTTAAAACGATTTATACATTTAAGTAACGCATTTTCTGCTGAGCATGCGAGTCTACTTTTGCGAAAAGGGGTTTACCCTTACGAGTACGTAGACATAGATGACAGATTTAGTGAAACATCTTTATCCTCTAAGTCAGCTTTTTACAGCCAGTTGAGCAAATCTACCATTACAGATGTAGATTATGAGTATGCACAAAATGTTTGGAATGTCTTAAAACATTAAAGATATGTGGGAATGCCATGATCTTTATCTAAACACTAACACCAACACTAGCAACATTTCAATATTCGGAAATAATCAACGTTGTCAACAACGATGAAAAGTGTTTCCTATGGTCCATATTGGCTTCTATCCATCCTAGTCAGGAGGTTCCGGAACAGGTGACTAATTACTCATCATACTAACTGACAAGACATCAGTTTAAGAAAATGCACTAAGAAGATCAACAGCTCAGCATATTCCTCTACCAGTTCCTTCAGAAACAAAAACATGGCCGAAACTACATGATCACCAGTTCTAGTGCCTGCACCAATGTTTAAGAGAAGAAGATCTCAGACATTGCGTAGAATATTAGATACCAATGCAGCGAAATCTCTTCGAAAGAAACTTTATTTTGACGAAAACGCAAGAGAGAGTTTTGAAGATGAGCCAGAAGTACTGTATATTGCTGAAAGCCCTGTCAAAAAGGTGAAGGCGGAACCGGAAATTCTCATCGGGATGGAGCAAGACACACCAAAGAGCTCCAGAGTAAAAAAAGGAAGCAGAGAAGCCAGAAAACCCATGGAATGAAACAATAAACAGAACAGCAGTAAGACGATTTTTCAGTTAGACATTGGAAACAACATTCATGTCGTTGCCAACCAGTTTCAGGCAGACACTGGATTCACATTAGAGTCTACGAGAAAGGACAGAATGACTCCACATATCCCACAAAAAGGGGAATTGCTTTAGACCTAGAAAAATGGATGCAACAGTGAAATTTTCATCATATTACAATGACAATACTCTGTCCATCAATACATTGTCCCAAGTCCAAGTCCTGCCTAAAGAACAAAAAGTAGAACAAGGACTAATACTCGCAATTTCAGCAGAAAGTGAGAATACAGATTATGTCAATTTGTATGTGCAAACAACTGTCGAAAGGGATATGATTTGCAACACAGAAATCCTTTGCAGTTATCTCGGTGTTGATCTCCCAAAGAAAATTGAGGACTTGGAAGACCTTATCACTCCATTCTTGCCAATTAAATGCCAAGTGAAAATTGAAGGTGGAGATATCACCCAAATTATTTAATATTGAACCGTTTTGTATTACCTGGATATGATGGTACAAGGAACCAAGTTGGAATTAATCAACTCAAGTGACCAACAGTTGAGGTCATGGTGTCAGGTTGAAGGCTATCAAATTCTCGTTTAAGATGTAAGTGTTGACCCTATTTTATTGTAAAGCAAAGTTTGACCATTTAATTTACTAGAGTTAAGTCGAGATGCACAAAGGACAATCAACAGCATTAGTAAGTTTACACCAATTAATAATTCATTCTCGTATCAAGTAGAAAAATTCGACTGAATTAATATAATTTGAACATTGATCTTAAGATTAAATGGTCAAGTTTTGTGCTTTTAACTGATGGCCTTCATAACCTTGGGCAATTTATACCTTTATACGTTATGAAGCAATTATAAGAAAATGTCGAAATCAAAAGTATTTCCTCACCTTTCGAAAATATTTAGAGATGATAGAGTTATATGCATGTACTTCAGTTCTTTGTTGTTATAAATAATAACATACATGTGTTCATTATTATATTTACATGGTAATAAAAAATACCAAAATCATAATCTTTTGTTTAATTAGCTGGATTGATTAGGTCATCTGACCCAGAGTCAGAATAACCTAGTCATCGTGCTTAGTCCGTTGTTGTACATCATACATTTACTTTTCCTTCAAACGACTTCCTCTCAATAACTAAAGGGCCTGAAGTTCCAATATTGTGCAAAAAGCATGCTGAAATGGCGAGCTATCAATTTTGTTTAAATGAATGACCTTGTGCTACTTGCAAGGTCACAAGGGTCAAATGTCTGAAAATACTTTAGCAAGTTCTCACTAACTGAAAGGCCTAGTGTACTTAATTTGGCATGTAGAATGCTGAGATTAAGGAACTACCATGTTTATAAAAAAGGAATGACCTTGACTCACTTTCAAGGTTACAGGTGTAAAATGACAGAATGTTAAAGAAACAGCTTCTTGATAACCAAAAAGACTTGCTAAAACAAACCGGTTTGTAGTATCAATAAAGAAATGTCCTATAATAGAAAAGTGAGCATTATAAAGTAAACACCAACACAGATTTTGAAGAACTGCATGTGGAAAAACATAATCGCAGTATAAGCTTAACATAAATCTATGTTGTTTAGATGTGAACGAGTGTCCGACTAGATGCCATTGAGAAATCGGGTTGTCGGGATACTTTCTGGCTCGCTTGGCCCAAAGGGCTGGGGAGCTTATGCAATGGTGCAGCACATGTCGTCCACCTGTCAACTTTTCCTTTAAATCACTACTATTCAAAAACCATGAAAATTTTTTTTTTACTGAAGTTTTGTATAAACCATTGGCCTGGCCCTTTAGGGGAAAAATATAAAATTATTTAAAATCCTTCTTTTAATGCAGGAGTGAAAATATTTGGTCTGAAACATCCTTAGGTTAAGGGTTATCAATTAGTATAAACCGTACATGTAGGTCTGGGACCCCAGGGACTGGAGGGGCTTGGCCAAATAGGGGGAAATATAGCATTTTTAGGTCAGGATGACCGGTGTATAGTCATCATGCATCGTCCGCCGTCTGTGAACTTTTTATTTAAACCACTTCTTCTTGATAACCAAAAGGTCCAGGGTACTGATATTTGGCCAGTAGCATGTTTCGGTGAAGGGCTACCAAGTTTGTTCAAAACAATGACCTTGACCCACTTTCAAGGTCACGGGGGTCAAATGTCTTAAAATCTTTGAGCAACTTCTAACAAACCAAAAGGCCGAGGGCACTGATATTTGGCCTGTAGCATGCTTGTATGAAGTGCTACCAAGTTTGTCAAATAAATTACCTTGACCCACTTTCAAGGTCACAGGGGTCAAATGTCTTAAACATCTTTCAAACGACTTCTTCTTGATATCCTGACGGCCCAGGGTACTGATATTTGACCAGTAGCATGCTTGGATGAATGGCTACCAAGTTTGTTAAAAACAATATCCTTGACCCACTTTAAAGGTCACAGGGGTCAAATGTCTTGAAAATCTTTGAGCAGCTTCTTCTAACAAACCAAAAGGCCCAGGGTACTGATATTTAGCTTGTTGCATGTGTGGGTAAAGGGCTAGCAAGTTTGTTAGAATGAATGACCTTGACCAACCTTCAAGGTCACTGGGGTCAAATGTCTTAAAATCTTTAGGCAACTTCTTCTAACAAACCAAAAGGCCGAGGGCACTGATATTTGGCCTGTAGCAGGCTTGGATGAAGTGCTACCAAGTTTGTCTAATAAATTACCTTGACCGACTTTCCAGGTCACAGGGGCGAAATGTCTTGAACATCTTTCAAACGACTTCTTCTTGATATCCAGAAGGCCCAGGGTACTGATATTTGGCCAGTAGCATGCTTGGATGAATGGCTACCAAATTTGTTCAAATCAATGACCTTGACCCACTTAGGTCACAGGGGTCAAATGTTTTGAAAATCTTTGAGCAGCTTCTTCTAACAAACCAAAAGGCCCAGGGTACTGATATTTAGCGTGTTGCATGTGTGGGTAAAGGGCTAGCAAGATTGTTAGAATGAATGACCTTCACCAACCTTCAAGGTCACAGGGGTCAAATGTCTTAAAATCTTTAGGCAACTTCTTCTAACAAACCAAAAGGCCGAGGGCACTGATATTTGGCCTGTAGCATGCTTGGATGAAGTGCTACCAAGTTTGTCTATTAAATTACCTTGACCGACTTTCCAGGGCACAGGGGCGAAATGTCTTGAACATCTTTCAAACGACTTCTTCTTGATATCCAGAAGGCCCAGGGTACTGATATTTGGCCAGTAGCATGCTTGGATGAATGGCTACCAAATTTGTTCAAATCAATGACCTTGACCCACTTAGGTCACAGGGGTCAAATGTTTTGAAAATCTTTGAGCAGCTTCTTCTAACAAACCAAAAGGCCCAGGGTACTGATATTTAGCTTGTAGCATGCGTGGGTGAAGGGCTACCAAGTTTATTCAAATGAATGACATTGACCCTATTTCAAGGTCACTGGGGTCAAATGTCTTAAAATCTTTGAGCAACTTCTCTCTAACCAAAAGGCCCAGGGCACTGATATTTGGTCTGAAGCATGCTTAGATGAAGGGCTATCAAGTTTGTTCAAACAAATGACCTTGACCCTTTTCAAAGTCACAGGGGTCAAATGTATAAAAATCTTTGCGCAACTTCATAAGAGTACAATATTTCATTTAAAACGATCAATACACAAAGTCAGGAAAATTCATTGAAAAAGTTGAAAATACAAAGAATATATAGCAAAATTAAAAAAATTGAAAGACTAAAATTGGCACGTAACTGTATTTACAAACCAGCTGGATTTCAAATCAACGTCCAGAGAGCTACGAGGCCTCTTGTTGTAAGAGCATACAGTTCTTCTAGAGATTGTTTAGTACGCAATAATTTAATTTCTTGTCGACGATTTGGATAACACTTTTTGCAACGGTGCCAAAAACACCCTAAATATTCATAGACAGTACCGCCTTTCTGCGTTCTGCTCTGACCGTCCTTCGGACCGACATACCCATCTGCACGATATTTTGACCAAGCAATAATAACCTCGCCACCGTTCAGAGCATGTTGAATGTGTATGTGACCAGATTGCGATTTTTTAGAATGTTCCATACACTACTCCAACCATCGAATGGAATCTTTGCTAAAATTATCACGATCTACGTAACCATTGGAAGGGACTTGAGCCGGAGGTGAACTAATAAAGCGAGACTCTTCTATGAGATAATCATCTCGCTGTAATAACTCATCCACCCACGTACCCTCGATGTACACATGGAGTTGTCCATCTTGTTTTAAGCCAGGAATCCAGTCTGTTAGCTCTCCATTTTTCCTAAGTTTAACTTCCCACGTTTCTGTCAGAAATTTCGTCCTATAAATTTAGAACACACACCCGCAATCTTCATGTCGTTGAATGGATCTATCCCCCTTATGTCATCTGTGTCTGTGTTGTCATTTACTCCAGTGATGTCTAAGAGAATATTACGGAAAGTTAGACACGCCCTTCCCAAAATGTCTACATCACTGCGACAATAATCTATAATTTCCTTTGCAAAATCAAATATTTCGTCATTTTCTGTCTTTTCCTCATACCATTTCATAAAACTTTTGCGGTCTTTTGTGTTCATCGAATCGATTCCATAATAGTGGACATCGGGATACGAACCCTTGTATTCCCAGTTTGCCTCCTTGTTAAAGAAATTTGGGAAGTAACCTTTCTTTTAATTCATTTAACATAAAAACATCTTGTAATTGTGTTTGTTTCATAGGCAAAATATTGACGGAATCGACAACTCTAATGTTAAGTCATCGCCCAACAGTCATAGACATTATCTTAGAACCTGCATAAATTATGTTTTCGGGTCGAATTGAATTGGCAATGAGGTATTCTAACAAAAAATAACCGTCATACCTTTCATATTGTGTGCCATGACGGTGAAATCTTTGTGTGATGCTTCAAATAGCCATTGACAAAATTTGTTTGCAGTGTTCCTTTCCTTAAAGAGGGTTTCTCTAAACCCACACGTTTCTGAACAAGAGGGTCATTCATAACATTTGTCTTTTTGTTAAAAATATTACATTTTTGGCAACGAGAGCCGCATATGTGACATTTTGAGTTGGGCGTGAAGTCGTCTCGTATGCAGTTCTCACAAACCTTATGAGCTATCACTAAATTTGGCGTGTGTTGATATTTACCGCACCAACTCTGTTGACAGTTCAGACAACCTGAACATGTTTTACAAGCTGATATTTCATCTTTACACTTTTCAGTCAGGGGCACTTTGTGACACATAACCTCCTTTACATGTAAGTAATTCATCCTCTTGACTGCACTCGAAATAAAAAAAATGTATTTTGATCTACTTGGTTTTGGATCCAGAGCCCTAATGTAGCACAAATGGTTGCTGTCAACAAAACTGATGCAGCTTTTACATTCATACTCTCCACACGTATGGTCCTGTGGATTTCTTTTAAGTCTATTTATTATTTTTTTGCATGTCTTACATTTCCAACACAAATCACAACTAGAAAGTGGATCATTACCTTTCCTAGGCCTTACTTCACGATGCTGATTCAAACCTGATTCAAACATTCAAGAGATTTGCAAGTCATGTGACAGTACCGACAACTTACATACCCCTGTTTGTTTTTATCGTGCTCATGGCACCGCTTGGTATTGCAAACGAAACAACTTACTTCGCATTGGTGCCTGTTTTGATATGGTTTCAAACAGTATTCGCAAAACTTTTAAGAACCAAACAACCCACAAATATTGGTTAAAGTATGAAAATGTGAGTCGATCAAATAAAGATAAATCCTTTATTTCCCGCTGCCTTCTGGGGGAACTTTCAGAAATTGGCAGACACAACAAAAACATCTACATCAAGGTAGTTCTCAAATAGATTGATATCATTCATAGTCTATCTAAAGGCGCACACACAATTTTGCACAACTGTACGCTGAGTAAAGCCTGCCTCCTTTCACCAAGTTTCGAATTTCTTAGTTTATAGTAATACCAACTTGGACATTGTTTGTACATCAGTACCAACTCTTCAATTGTTTTCTTTGAGTTGTTTTTTTACCAGTTGATTCCATTCTTTTTCAGAAACTTGATTGGCACTAAGAAATCCCAAAATAATGGCTCTAGGCAAACAGATATTATCTCCCTTGTTATTTATCAATATGACAGATTTCTTTTTCTTTAATGCATTGTGTACCCCGGACAAACAATTGATGTGGTCATCCCTTCCTCCCTTTGGTAATTTCATAGTTCCTTTATCTACACGAAAACTTTGATCTAATGGTAATTCTTCATGACAATTAAGAACATCTTGGAGTTGTTCCAAGACGTCATGCCCTGACAGTCTTTCTAAAGGCCGAAGAGAGACGTAAACAGGATTTGTCAATGCATCGTGATGGATGATGATACGTCCCAAATCAGACTTCTGAAGGTCCCCTGTTACCTTTGATATAACATCATCGAACATACCCTCTAGGACCCCATACATGTTTGATAATTTTTCACCTTCTCTATTTTGATCCATATCAAAAGTTACTTTAAAGTGTGTGTCAACTACACTGTTTTTAAATGTTTTCTCTTTCCACGACATATTGCATTGTCTCCGGGGGTCCTTCTCCCATCTGATTCGTCTCGTCGTGTACGATGTGACTAGGGCCGGGGACGGGAGACTTGTGACCGTTTCCTGAGGTTTCAAGAAAGAATCGTCTCCGTTTTGGTGCCGGTTGTTCCTCTGAACAGAGTGATCTGATGTTAACATGGGCATCTTCGTGTCTTGTGTATTCACCATAGTCGATGAAATTACCCCAAGGGCAAAAGGAACATACATACTCTCTTTGAACACCATTCATGAAATCCATATCAAAATGTAAATCTTCATGTTCCCTGTAGGCATGGTATGAGTTGAAATTATCCAGGGCGCACCATGAGCAGATGTACCATCCATCTTTGAAATAAAAACGAAAAAACCTGTTTGGACTTCTATGCTGGTTTGTTTACATCTTTACAGAGCTCAAGTACGCTTTACATTACAAGTGTAATATAAGCGTGTACACACCATCCACATGTCCCCCCTCCCATCCGCATTGTCATGATAACAAGGAGAATGAAGGTCAAGTACGCTTCACATTCCAAAGAGTAATGTAGCTGTGTACACTCTTTTCACATGTATCCCCCTCCCCCATGGTCATGATAACAAGCAGTGTAGACAGGGTTGAGGTATTTAAATCCAAAGTACCTGACCTCTCCTATTATAATTGCTTCAGTGTGGACTGCTTACAAACGTAAATGTTGAAGGGGAGGTGTTAATCATCTGTTTATCGGAGAATAAGTGTTCGAGTATCTCTGTGTTTATACTCTCGGCTGTAGTACATCTGCTCAAATCAATATCGAAGTTGAAAAAGTAAATTATTTTATTATATCTTTCTACTGCTAATTTATAATGAATTAAGATGTATACATCACTATTAGTTAGCTTAATCACTTGATATTGATTTGCGCAAATGAGCTACCTGTTCAATATTAATAAAAAGAAATACAACACATATTTGAAAAAAAAAACAATCTTTAATAACATTTTTAAATGAACAACCAAACAATGTGATACCGATGATCAGGTATGATGATGACATAAAAAACACACAATGTTTTGGCTAAGAACCAGGGATGTATCCGGGCACAGGTTTTCTGTGTCATAAGCTACATTCGACGATGATCAGGCATGATGATGACATAGAAACACACAATGTTCAATGTTATTGATGCTCATTTATTTAATTTTTAACACTTTCATCTTACTTCTGGTGAGAACTGGAGATGGAGCCTTGCACATATTTTCTGTGGAGCCATCTAACAGCGAGGGGTTCACTGATGCGGCATCATAAGCTACATTTGGAAAGATAGATGACATTTCTATTGCATAGGATAAAATATCATTCATTGAGGACTACCTTCATGAAATATAACCAACCTTTAACATGACAATTACTGAATAAACACTATATATTAGAATTGCGTTACCTGTCCCCCACCAAAACATGTAAGCAAATAACCATCCCCATAGATGACAATGAAGCAACAGATTCATATACATTCTGATTACTTGATGCAATAATCTCATTATCAAATTAACTATCCCAAGATAAATCATCTTCATGTTCCTTATTATTGAGTACGGTATTCATACAATCCATGTTAATTTCTTCAAAAGTGGTTGTTGGTTTATATACCTCTGCACCTTCTATACATTTACTTTTGGTGTCCCCTAAGTTGCATGTGTTAGATCTAAATATCACCCTGATCATGATAAAGCAAATTATAATGCATAGAAGTAGTAGTAAGAACAACAATACAGATTATTTTTTTCATGCTTCTCAAGCCATACATACTGGGTACGTGGTTCTTGATGGTGGAATCCATCGTTTTCTGAGTTGTGATGAGCGTTGTGAGAGTTTTCCGAGTTGTGAGGGTTGTGAGGGTTTTCCGAGTTGTGAGAGTTTTCCAAGTAGTAAGGGTCTTCCTAGTTGTGAGGGTTTTACGAGTTGATTTCATAGTTGTGGGGGTTGTCCGATTTGTAAGGATCCAGACGGACGCATCGGTTGTTTTCATAGTTGTGGGTGTTTTCTGAGTTGTAAGGATCCGGACGGTTACAATGATTCGGTTCCATCATTGATGGTCATTGTAAAACCTTTTGGCCTTTCAGAGGACACATATAGCAAAGCAAGCCGATTGGTCAACGGTTTTATTTTGAATTCTCACATAATGATCAATTCATAGGGGTCTGTACGCCTTTCCTAATACGCTCCCCCATATTGATTAAAGTGAAAGTCCATGGTTTCACAGGTGTCCCTCACTATTAACCTAATTATTGATTAATATTTACAGTCTGTTTGGAATTGATAGTATATTGCCTATACATCTCTACGAATGCCTACTGAACTTTATTTTCCGATAAAATCAGTGGATCACGCGCCTATTGGCGCAGCGCGCAGTAATCGCTCCGTTACGATTTGAACACGAGGCCGCGTCACTACTTTATAGACTCGCGTTCCATTCCAACTATCGATATCCTACTGAACTTTATCCTTTGATAAAACCACCAGAAAGAAACTTTAATCCTTAAATATATTGATTATAGTGAAAGACCAGGTGTCCCTTCCTATTGTCCTAATTATTGATTGTCTCACAGGTGTCCTTCAATGTGTCCCTCAAACAAAGGCTATTGTCCCTCAAACAAAAGATTAAAAAATCAATAAAAATGGCTAGGTACGTACATATACGCTGCTATTGTACATAGGCAAGGAGGCGGCATTTAATGTTGCAGGTCCACACTCCGATAACAGTATCGTCACACCATGGTGATATTGAAAGTATTCATGTCGGTGTATGCCCTATACAATTTTATGTTATCACTGATTATTTGATGAAAGAAAGGGAATGATCCGTACCGAATTTTAAAAAACACTCATCCTTTTGTAGGCGACTGCTGGAGCAACGTAAAGAGGATCTCCTCTACCAGCAAAGAAGTTGTGAACGAGAATTATGTCAAGTTCAAGACAGGAGGAACAGAATTGATAAGGAATTAGAGGCACTGGCAAAAGTACTCGTGGAAGTGAAAGCATCACATAAGTGAGGAAACTTTTTGTGAAAAAGTGCTTTCTTGTTCTGCCATAAACGGAATCTTAACCTCAAACTCAATGTAATCTAAATAAATCAAAGATGAGCCTTTGGATGCACCAGATTCTCTTCAATTTACCCCAGTGTTGTTAACAAGTAGCAGGGGTTTTTCATTGAGGAACCATTTAGGAGTGTCTGGGATATAAATTTGATTTCTGTTGTAAGGCAGGTGCCAAATTTGACCAAAGTTATAGTTGGCTCACTAGAAATTTGTCAGAAATTATTGATAAACATGGCAATATTGCATTGTAGATTTGGTTAGGTACATGTGATATCACTACTAAAAAAGGCCCATTCATCTCCTCGAGTCACAATACTGATGAGGAATTAGCTGATTATTGCAAATTTCATATTGATAGATTATTTAAGGATTAAAGTTTCTTTCTGGTGGTTTTATCAAAGGATAAAGTTCAGTAGGATATCGATAGTTGGAATGGAACGCGAACGTTCCATGAAACAACTATCGATATCCTACTGAACTTTATCCTTTGATAAAACCACCAGAAAGAAACTTTAATCGTTATATTTACTGTCCAGACCTTATATTCCAACGTGTAATTATTTCTTTAATCAAGACATTTTGATACTTACTGCGATGAAATCAAACAGTATCGATTGGTTTCGGTAGACTGTTGAAACAGCCGCCTTATGAGGTGACGAACTCCCGCGAAATTTCAGTCAACAAGTAAACAAAAAAGTTCCAAAAGATTACATCTTTTTATTGTTATTTTTTAACATAAGTTCATATTTAAACAAACCATACTGTCTTTGTTATTGTTATTGTATTTAAAAAAAACCCATTAAAATGCTTCTTAATTATTTCTTAAATAAATTAACACATACTACGCGGCAGGATATTGATCGAGTCTGGAAAGTAGTGACGCGGCCTCGTGTTCAAATCGTAACGGAGTGTATTACTGCGTGCTGCGCCAATAGGCGCGTGATCCACTGATTTTATCGGAAAATAAAGTTCAGTAGGCATTCGTGGAAATGTATAGGCAATATACTATCAATTCCAAGCAGACTGTAAATATTAGAATTTGTTTAGAAATTAAGCAAGGTAAAACTTGTGTTTGTGGAGATTCCGCCATATTCAATCAAGGTGTGGAATGCCTACCAAGGCCATGCAAACCCAGTGTCCTATATCCAGCAGGATTTGATTTTGGAAAATCGAAGAGTTTTTAAATAGTAACATCAAGGAGGTTAGGTGCCAACTCTTTTAACTTCAGGTGCGATTTGCTTCAGTATATACGAGCAGGTCGTAAACCAGTTATCAATTACTTATTGTATAAAGATGGTATTCATCCCAGTCCTGTCTTAGCCAGGTTTTGGATGAAACATTTAGTGGCTAAGGCGTTTGTCGATTGCTGCTAGTTGTATATTTATCTAAGTTTCCATTTAGTATACGCTGGCAGTAAGTGGGCTCCCCAGCCACAGTAATTTAATTGAACTTGAGAATATACTTTGACAATTTATATTTGACGTTCATTGTCCTGTTATATTTTGCAGGATTTTATATTACATTGTTGTTACTTAATTTGTATTCCAATGATGGCAGATCTATGAGCACCTTCCAAAAACCCTGTCGAAATCAAGGGGGAGGAAGAAGAGCATATAGAATCCGAGGTCACACTGACTGAGGAACAGTTGTTAGAGGTTCTAACAAAACTTGGGAAGTATAGGATTACCCTGTTACTGATAAGGTAGCAAATCCTATCCATAATGCTGCTAGCACACCTAGGCATCAATTTAGTTTTGTGGGTACAAGCCAAGCACATCAACCTGACCACTCTGGCCATGGTACAAGTATGTATGACGGGAATCCACAATTTAACCCTAAGGTTTTCAGGGGAGGAGCGACCTTTAAAAGTGGATGTTTCCTAAGAGGAATGGAGGTATGAGATCAGATGCCTCAACAGAGACTCTGATATCACCGAGTCTGTAGTCATTCCAGAACAGGTAGACTCATGTGGCTACATCGTTTATAATGGTCATGACTTTAAAGATAAGGAGAGGGACAGAGAACAAGTAAAGGAAGCAATGAACATGTTTGTTGTAGAACTGGTAAATCGGCTGTCATCTACCTTTCCTGACACTGATGCCCTTTGTGCATTTGAAGGTCTTAGTCCACACAATTCTAATTGTCTCTCGGGATCTGAAAGGACACAAAAGGAAGAACATCTCTGCGACATGTACAGTCCAAATATCATCGACAAAGAGGCAGCCTTGTTTGAGTGGCAGCTGTTGCAGAATGTTCTAAAGCAACCTAAATATTCCAGTTTAGGTATGCAGTCTTTCCTGCAAAATACAATCCATCCACATCGGGATACCTACCAGCAGTTGGCAGTTCTTGCCTCCATCGGTTCTGTGTTGCCGGTTACATCGGTTAACTGCGAGAGAGGCATTTCTGCCTATAATCCCATTAAAACAGAAAGCAGAAACTCACTTCGAGTGTGCCTAAGGATAGTTTAACGTGGTTATACTTGGAAGCACCTGATTTAGATCAGTTTCCATTTGAGATGACATACAGAAAATGGGTGAACAAGAGAGAGAGAGACGAGGGATAGTCGCTATGACTAAGAAAGACATGTAATTACATTACAGTAAGACTTTGATTACTTTTAGTCAAGACTCATATAGTCACAATCTGCCATCATAGAGTTGCTGTCAAAATGGTTTTGATGTGTTACATTTGTATTAACAAGTTTTTCAGTTTAGGATTTGTTCAATAAAATGTTAAAACATATTTGTGTGTATTTTATTCTGCCGTTATTAATCGCGTTATGCTATCAAAGTCTAAGTATCATCTAAGTTATGAGTATGGACCTAAATAAATTGAAAGTAAGTCAATTTGATGGACTTCTTACCTTTAGCATTACTGTATTATCATAATGTTTTTCAAAATTAAATTGGGTTAAAGTTGTCCGTAAAAAATTATGCTAAAATGATTTCTTATTTACTAAAGAAAAATAAGTGGTATTAACAACTTTTGCTGAAGTGTTTGTTTGTTTAGAGTGACCGGAGTGTAGCATTAACTTTTGTACCTCTTTGGTATGGGCACATCATGATTTTAGATATTTTTGGAAACTATTTCACCATGATTACCTGATTAATACTGTATCCAGACGAGCGATAAAGGCCCAAGGGGCCTCTTGTTTATGTATTTAATTCTGCACTTTGACCTTTATATATATTGTTATTTTGGTCACTGACGATCGACACGCCCATGTGTCGTGCCGTGTTCCGCCATGTGTCGTGCCGTGTTCCGCATTCTGGGCCGAGTCATCGCCCCCCTCAACTGCAATCATTTTACAATCTCGGCCAACCTTAGCTTTGTTTTAATTTAATCTATTTCATGTCAAACTATCGTTATAAAAACAATTGAAATTCTACACTTTGCAACTATAAATTTTTGATGTTACAATAACCAAAAGTTGAAACAAAAATGTGTAATGAATTGGGTACGAAATGGTCTGTGACGGCGGTAGGTTTCGGACACCGTTTAGGAGGCTGATTAAGTCCGTTTATGTTATCAATATTTTCCGAACACATTTATTTCATGTAATATTATTGTTATCAAAACGCATCAAAATTCTATAGTCTGCAGCAATATTGAGTATTTTTATCATGTTTTACAAACTATGTACGAAATGGTCAGGGAAAACGGTCGGTTTCGGACAAATCCTTGGAGCTGCTGATGATGAAAATGTTCTGACTCAGTCCCCTCAAATGCGTCTGTGGCTGACTAGCCAGAAAGATAACGAAAGTCCTGATTCGGTTCCAATTTGCATTTTTAATCCATCTCCTCAAGACATCGTAAAAGCTACAATGTAAACAAAGGCACTCTTACAAACCAGTACGGTATTTAAATTTTAACAAATTAAAGGTTAACTAACATAATGATTGATTGTTATACATGTAAACATCAACAACTTACAATATGACACTGGGTATTTAAACGATATGTATTAACTGTATATAGAGACAAGCATTGCTATGCGCTATAACAACATGGACCACGTGTTCGGAATTTGTAACACGAGGCATGGGATGGTCCCTTACACATGGTAAATTAATGTATGAAAATAGAATGATAGCTACGTACATATACATGTTTCTTATGATAAGTGTAAACAATATCCAAACACAATAAAAACTTACATAGGTGGTACTTCTAAGGTAGCTAATTTGTTCTGTAATCACGCACACATTCTTTGTAAACACAACATGGCGGCCATGCTTGAATGGCATGACAAGTGGCGCGACCTGTTGATCCAAGGGGAGTAACTCGTACTCAAATCGGTGACAGTAACTCTCACTGTGTTAAACAGTACACTCCCTGTCTGATACCTAGCATATCACTTATATATATATCAAATTAAACATCTGACTATAACCACTTCAGTTTAGAACATATTTTGGGCATAAACAAACAAACTTTTAAAACAGCTAGAAAATGTAATATACCTCCTTAATACAAACTTCACAATTGACAAACATACAAGATAATAACTGAGATGAGTATGCGAGTCAAAAAATGAACTCTTAACAATCATGCATGTACATGTATGTATATATAGAGCCTATCTGACTAGTAAGTACTAATTGTAAAAGGAACGTTAACTTTGGAATAACACAAAAACAACTATAACAGTAACAGTCGGGACTAGATCAATTGCTGATTTATCTAATAATAAATGACTAGTACAGCATCATAAATGTCATAAGATAACTTTCGACATAGTTTCATTCTACGCTAATCTATAGAAATCTGAACATCACACTAGAGAAAGGCTAAACACTACATAAGCCTTCAATAATATGTAACTTCAACCGAAGAACATGTGACTATAAACTAAAATATAACGGTATGTCTTTGAGTATTTGTCAACTTTACACAGTTCCAGACATCCTTAGTTCTCTAGAAGCATAACCATTTCAGTAACTGGACGGACATACTGGACATCTAACCCCCCCTTCCTGATCCGGACCTCGGCTTTTCGAACCCTACCATCGCTATCGCTCCTAATGGCATTCATCACAATACCAACAGGCCATTCCATTCTTGGTTGGTTCTTGTCCTTAAGAAGAATTACATCTCCTTCTTTTATGTCCCTTGTTTCGCGATTCCATTTCCTGCGTGTCTGCAGAGTTTGAAGATATCCTTCTCTCCATCGTCTCCAAAACATCTCCGATAATACTTTGACTCGCTTCCACTGCTCCCTGTATAAATCTTTAACATCAAGGTCCGTGGAGTCGAACATTGATTCGGAGGACGTTTTCTGGGTGAGGAGCGTCGCAGGGCTCAATATGATAGGTACATCCGGATCAGTGGAGATTGGGCCGCCCGGTCTTGAATTCATGATGGCACTTACTTCGGCCATTAAAGTTACGAGCACCTCGTGTGTAAGGTTTCGTGTTTGATCCAGATCCAAAAACATGGCATCTAGGATTTTCCTCGCCATCCCGATCAACCTCTCCCATGTGCGAAGAGTGCGGTGGGTTGAATTTCCATATTAGATCTGTGTCCTTCAGGAATCTTTTCATTGGTTCGTCTTCCACATTTACAACCTCCATTTTGTTCATGTCCTTCATTATATGAGCCGCTCCTACAAAGTTTGTCCCTTTGTCAGATCGGATTTGCTTGACATTACCTCTGATGGCAATGAAACGACGTAACGCGTTAATAAATGAGGATGTGCTCATTTCTTCTACAACTTCTACGTGTACGGCTCGGGTACCGAGGCATGTGAAAAGAATGGCCCACCGCTTTGAGTTTGCCGAACCTCCCCTGGTTTTTCTTGTGACAATGTTCCAGGGTCCAAAGGCATCAATTCCAACATTTTTGAATGTTGGAGCTTGGGTAAGCCTTTCTGGTGTTAAGTCTGCCATCTTCTGAGATTGTAGGTTTCCTCTGAGTTTCTTGCATGGTACGCAGTTGTACAAAACGCTAGAAACCAATCGTTTAGCACCGATGATCCAAAACCCATTGCTTCGGATTGATCCCTCCGTGAGTAATCTCCCTTGATGTTTTACTTTTTCGTGGTAGTGTCTCACAAGAAGTTTAGCAATTGATGACTTGTTGGACACAATGATCGGATGAGTTTCTTCTCGTGGGAGACAGCTAAGCCCTAAGCGACCTCCAACGCGCATAATTCCATCTGAATCGGGCAATGGCGAGAGCCTGACAATGGTTGACGTTAGAGGTATTATCTTACAAGCCTTCAAGGACGCAACCTCTTCTGGAAATTGTTCCTTCTGGTGCATACGGAGTAGAAGCCTTTCCGCTTCTTTGCGAGTTTCGCGTTCGTCTACTTCTGATGAATCCCTGTTTTTGCGACGACTTCTGAATTTCATGACATATCTCTTGAATCGTGTTACAACGTTCACCAATCTGCTCCAGTCAGAAAAACCGTTCAGTCGGTTGTTCAGGAAATCTTCCTTAACTCCGGTTTTCCTTGCCTCGACTCGGATCTCTTTGTCATCTTCAGGAGTAATAAGAGGGAAATTGGCAGGTGTCAAACCCTGAGGGTTTTCCCCAAGAATGCTTGGTGCCTTGAGCCACTTTCCTAACTCTGCAGCCGAAGAAACCCCTCTTGTGCCGCAGTCAGCAGGATTGTCCTTTGTCGGTATGTAATGCCATTGTTTGTTTGTAGAACGTTTGAGTATGCGTTCCACTCTGTTGCTCACGTAATTGTAAAATCTTCTTGTTTTGTTATTTATGTATCCTAGCACAACCTTGCTGTCGGTATAGTATTGGACAGTGTTTGTGCTGATATCCAAATTATCAATTACGATATGTGCCAACTCTGTGGCCAGCAAGGCTCCACATAACTCCAATCGCGGCATTGTATGCCCATGCGAAGGGGCAAGCTTGGTTTTTCCCATGACAAATCCAGCGTGCTGCGTGTCTTTGGACTGTACCTTGAGGTATGCAACAGCACTTACAGCTTTTTCTGATGCGTCAGAAAATACGTGGAGTTCTGCATTCTTTTCTTTGGTTAGTGATAGTGGTATTATCATTCGAGGAACTTTGAGGTCTCTCAGTGTTCTCACTGCATCTTTGAAGATTGTCCACTTCTCCTTTTCTGCTTTCTTGATGGGATCATCCCAGTTATAGTTCTTGGTGATGTCTCGTATTATCATTTTTCCTTGAATAGCGACTGGGGCCACAAATCCGAGGGGGTCATAAATGCTATTCAAGTCTGATAGCATGTTACGTCTTGTGAGTGGCGCATCTCTTGATTTGACCTCGATGTCGAACTTGAAGCAATCGGATTCCATGTCCCATTCAAGGCCTAATCTCCTGTGTGTCGGTAAGGGGTCCTGCTCCAACTTCAAAGCCTTCACTTCTTTTCCGAGATCTTCCACCGGGAAAGCGCCGATTACATTGGGGTTATTTGAGACAATCTTATGGAGTCTAAGGTTACCTCCTTTCTTTAGAGCTTCTTGTGTCTTCTGTATGAGGCTTATTGCTTCATCTTCCTTTGGTAGAGACGCGAGGGCATCATCCACATAAAAGTTCCGGTTGACCAAATCTCTTACTGCAGGGTCAACTTCCTGGCTCTCCACACTTCTCTTGAGTCCATAGCTAGCGACAGCCGGTGAGGGACTGTTCCCAAACACGTGAGCCCGCATGCGGTACTCGATGAGGTCAAGACTTGGATCGTTCTCTCTGTACCAGAAGAATCTGAGAAAGTCACGGTGGTCTTCTCTCACCGAGAATGAATAGAACATCTGTTCAATGTCGGCTGCAAAGGCAACTTGGTCTTTCCGAAATCTTAGAAGTATACCAAGCAGCTCATTTGTGAGGTTGGGTCCCGAAAGTAGACATTGATTCAGAGAGGTGCCATCATAGGTCGCTGATGAGTCAAATACTCCCCTGATTTGGTCCGGTTTTTGCGGGTGGTACACACCAAAGATAGGTAGGTACCAAGATTCTTCTGTAGGTGGTGGTGCTACTTCAGCTGCACCGGAGCCCCTGATTTGGTCCGGTTTTTGCGGGTGGTACACACCAAAGATAGGTAGGTACCAAGATTCTTCTGTAGGTGGTGGTGCTACTTCAGCTGCACCGGAGCTCAAAACCTTACTCATGAATGTTACGAAATACTCTTTTTTAGTCTGATTTCTCTTCAGATAGTTGTCTAAAATCATAGCACGTTTGAAGGCCATGGTACGATTGTTTGGCATCTTCTCCCGTGGTAATCGGAAAGGAAGTGGTGCAGTCCAGTTACCATCTTCGTTCTTGAACATCTCCCTCTCCATCAGTGCCATGAATTGTCTGTCCTCCGCGGAAGTGCCAACCTTGTCGTCGTCCTTAGTTTTTTGGAAGAGAAGGTCATTCTTATCCAATAGTGTGTCTTCTTTGACATTAAGTCGGTTTTGACATGATTCGAAGATTGTTCCCCGGCCATTTTGAAGTATACTCGTTTTTCGTGTCCTGACTTCCGATTTCAAGGGTTTGTGAACATTTCCAAGACAAACGTCTCGGACAACAACCCAGCATAACCCTAACCTCTGAGCAAAGGGGGAGTTCCTTGGGCCGGTGATCTGTTCCTGGACCTGGTGAACGCCTGGAATGTCTCTTCCTAAGAGAAGGCCTATACTACAATCGGCTCTGTACTGTAGGATAGGTATATCCTTCAAATGATCAAAGTGTTTCACAACTTCAGGCGTAGCAATCTCTGACCTGTCCTCAGGTATGTCCGGACATTCTATCAGTGCTGGTAACTGCCTTTTGTATGTATTGTCCAAAGATTCTATAGTGTAGCCCAGTGCTCTTCGTCCACACAAGCGGAAACTACCGGAACAAGACGATAAGGACTTTTCCGGGTGTTGATCAGGAAAAACCCTAACCAAAATGACCTTAGCACACGATCTGCCTGTGAACTCTCCGCATACTGCCGTACACTTGGTGTTGACGCTCTCCCTGTCGTGATGAGTTCCGGGTTGTGAGCTCTCATCACGGGAGTCGTGTTTATTGCCTACGACCTTCTGTCCCTTCTTTTCTTTCTGTACATTTCGGTTGTTCCTGTATTGTCCTTCACCTTGAGGGTTACTTATATGCATACAGGTTGGGTGGTAAGATGTTCCGCATTCTTCACATCTAATGTTGGTTTTACATTCTCTTGCTGTGTGAGAATCTTCACAGCATTTGAAACACAGTCTATTTTCTCGTAAAATGTTTTTTCTCTCTGGCATAGGTTTCTGTCGATACTGTTTATGGTACAAAAAAGAACCCAACCCTTGAAATAAAATACATTTCTTTTATTATTACTGTTTGGCGTAAGTGGTCACGGCTTTACACAACTTTGGGCTACCACAGCTGGTGCCCTAATTATAATAGTTATCAATACAATAGTAAGATGGAGAAAATATCTCCTTATATAAACAATAAACAATGTTCCTTTAAATCCAAACTTAATATTTGAATGAACCAGATTATTTGTTATATTTCTTTTTGCAACTGTAAGTTAAATTGTCCATGAACTTAACTGCAATGATGTTTTACACCTGACCCCGAAAACGAAGATCAAGTGCATAATTAATTAACTAAATTATCACTATCAAAGTTTTTTCTGCGCATCGCCAAAATGGCCGTAGGAATAGGATTACAGGAATTCGAAGCAGACGGCCATCCGCCACAAATAGTGGGGGGGAAGCAGAGGAAACGCATGAAATATTTCTTTAATAATATATGCAAGCCAAAATGCTTTCAACACCATACAGACATTGGGCAACCGCAAATGGTTCCCCCAGCAATCATTTCAGTTATATGAGCCAACTGCTCTAAAAAGCAAACATATTGGGCAACCGCATATGGTTCCGCCAGCAATCATTTATACGAGTCAACTGCTCGCCACAACATATATTGGGCAACCGCAAGTGGTTCTCCCAGCAATCAAACAATCTTCATATCAAATTAGATGCCGTGACCACTTTTAGCATACTGTGGGGGGAAAACTGTCCCCCTGCCAGATGTATGAATAAATTCAATTCCCCCCTGTAATCCATTAAGGAAAATGCTCTGTCCTACTTCTGATAAATGGACTCCATCGTCGGTGAACAACCCCTCATTGTGTCTTGAAATATCGGGGTGCAATATATAAGATCCCCCTAACTGCAATACAAATTTTGCACAAGCACTGTTCAGTCTACGACGACACCTATCCATGACTTCAGTATCACGGTACCGCCATGTCCTCCTAGGAAGGACCACACCAAATGCACCCCGGGAATTTCCTGGTGAATATGACCAAGTACAATTTTAGCCTGACGATACAAGTCCCCTATGGGGAGCAGACCTAAATCAATCCCCCCGCAGTGTACAACCATTATACCTGGGGAAGGGCCCACCTTTAACAAGGTTTTCATTTTTTTTATGCAGATCCAAGATCTTCAAACCACCATACCCCTGCCACCATATTTCAAGTCCAATTCTTTCCAGCCCCAAATTGGGTCCACCTGGCCTGCTCATGGAATCGAAGAGTGCCCGCTTAACTAACGAGGATCCTGTAATCCAGACTGTCCCTGAAATCTTAAATCAGGAATTAATGCTGGTCCAAAATTTTCTATAGTTTCATTAGCCGAATGTATGACCTAAACGACTCAGACTTCCATCTCCCAGCACTTGTTATTTCAGAGTCTGGAATTCCAGCCACTGCTGCGGCAGTGGCGGCACCAATTTGAAATGAGTGTGATTTGTATCGCTTCGCATCAACACCCAATACAGTTAATGCCTTTTGCAAGACTGAACAGAATTGATACCGTGTCAACGGCTTACCTCCAAAATGACACATTAACGGACCATCAAAATTTGGACGTATTTTTAGAAACCTGTCTATATGTGTAACTGGACACAACAAACCTCCCGTCTACGGAATTTCCAATGTTGTACCTTTACCCCTTTGATCAGTTTTTTAATGTTTCACTTTAAGTAAAAGACTATTCCTATTAGAGGACACTGTGAGGTCCTGTACCTGAATAGTGTGTTGAATACCCTTGTTTGTCACTGTTATTTCCCCAACACCAAGAAAGGTTGAAAATGCCAAAACATAAGCAGCTGAAAACAGGCTTGCTTCATATGTACTAGAGCAAATGACAGGTAATATTCTTATTATTCGCTGTAAAAGTTCGGGAGTTACTGGGAGTCTGGAGTCGGTGTGATGTCTCAGACGTTTTAAGCCTTCAAGCATTTTTGTAACAACATATTGCTGTGTAATATTGGGCAAACTTTGTGCCTTACATTTAAACCCTATTGCAGACACATATGACCGACATGTAGCCGGGGATTTGCCCTCCAAAGATAGATATGCTATAAAATGAACCACATCCACTAAATCTGGTGGCCATAATTGGGGGAAACCCATTTTTGCCCTGAAAACTTCAAAAACACGTAAACCTGTACTATATGCTGCATGGGAGTTATAAGCCAATGAAGCATTTAACAATCTATCAGCTTCTGATTGGAGATCATCTGAAGAAATTGATTTGGAAGTCTCTCTGGATCCGTTTGTGCATGCGGGGCCAGCTTTCGGAACCTTTGCCACTGTTTTCGAGAAATAGAATATGCGATTTCATTAACGACCCCAGCTACATGCTGTGCTCGAAACTGAATGTTGTATTTCATTATCAGTAATACAAACTCCCTTACCAAGATCATAATACGTTTGGACTTTGATGTTTGGTTGTTTAAAATGGCCACTAAAGCAATATTATCTATGTTAAATTTGATTTTCTTGTTTGCCAATAGGGGCCCCCACAACAATAAGGTCATTAACACTGGCACCAACTCCAAAAATGTAATGTCTCGAATCACACTATTACCAGACCAGGCCCTGGGCCATCCCAGATAAGCCCATCTTCCATTAAAATATGCTCCACAGCCCAACTCTGGAGACCCTGTGCTATCTGTGAATAACTGCAAGATGCTACTATCAGACCACAATTCCTGTGGAAAATATACTTGCCCTTGAAAACTGACTAAAAATTGCAACCACATTGCCATGTCATCCAACAAATCCCGAGATAGTTTAATGAAAAAATGGGGCTTTTTTACTTTTGTTAGGGCATCATAGAACCTACGCAGAAATGCTCTACCCGGCCGAACAGCTTTGCAGAAAAAATTCAATTTCCCTACCAAAGATTCAAGCATTTTCCCAGTGATTTTTTCTCGACAAGAATAGTCTGACAAAAGGCCATATAGTTCCTGAATTTTTTGACGTGGTATACGAACCACCATTGAAACAGTTTCAATTTCTAAACCTAAAAATACCAAGTTTGTTACTGGCCCAACTGTCTTGTCATTAGCCAAAGGTATCCCAAGTTCTTTAGAGATATCATTGAAACAACACATAAGTGTTTTACAGTCATCCTGCTCTTCCCTTCCAGCAAAAATGAAATCGTCCAAATAATGAGATAATGAATGAAGGCCAGATTTTTCCTCAATCAACCACTGCAAAAAAAGTGGCAAATTTTTCAAATAAGTTGCATGAAGCCGAGCACCCCATTGGAAGACATTTGTCAACATAATACTTCCATTCAAGCTGAAACCCCAGCAAATCAAAATCCCCAGGATGAATTGGGAGTAGCCTAAATGCACTTTTCACATCAACTTTCCCCAATAATGCTGACCTACCCAGCTTACTTATCATCTCTAAAACCTGGTCAAAAGAACTATATTGAACAGAGGAATAATCATCTTCAATGAAGTCATTCACACTCATATCCTTTGGGTAAGACAAGTGAGAAATTAATCTCCATGCTCCATCAGGCTTGGGGACAATACCACCTGGAGATAGCCTTAAATTTGAAATTGGTCTTTTGTCAAAAGGACCCATAATTCGACCCAATTCAATTTCTTTTTTATTTTTTTCTAAAATCTCTTTAGGATGATCATATGCTGAAACAAGGTTTCTACAATTAGTAGGGGTTCTGGGGCTTGTGTAATGTAATCTAAAACCTTTAGCAAACCCGTCTCTCAAAACTTGTGCTGCCTGTTTGTCTGGATAACTGACCAAATACTGGAGTAGAACAGGGACTTTAATTGGAGTTTTGCCTAGGGCCCATTACTCGCCCCCCCCCCCTGAGAACCCCCTTCCCCTTGGAAATGGAGCTCTGTTATGAAACTGATTGGAATTCTGGTTAAACAAGCGTTGTTGGTTCTGGACAGGAAAGCGTGGAGCTAAATTTTGACCCCCCATCTGTTTTTGCATGGGACAAGTGGAAAGAGGATGATCCCCAGCACACCTCACGCAAACGTGGAGATATGAACAAGGATGTCTAAAACATGACCCCTTATAGTTGAACTCGTAACACTTTCCGCGACTAGTACCAGAACTACCCTGTCGAGACATATTTGTTGTAGATATGTTGTGACTGGACATATATATTAGCCATAACTCACTATCTCTGCCCAGGAGCTTTCAGGTTGTAACCCCTTTTTTAACCTGTACTGTTCATCATATAGTCTCCAGCCCACTGACCTGGCTGCCCCCAAACGAATGGTGTGCATGTACTTTACCAAATCTAGCAATTTTGATGGATGAGCCGAGCCATAAATTGAGATAAATACCAAAAAGGCATCTGACCATCTCTCAATGGTGTAGATTTTTTCTTGCACCTTGGGCTTCATGCAGAGCTCCCCATTTTTTATTATTATCTTTTGTTCCTTCATACTGTCGTTATTATGAAGGAGTGCTGCTAACTCCACAAACTGCCCGATATAATTTTTTGTTTTATTGTTTCAGAGATGTTACTCCCTAAAAGCGAAGAAATGCTTTGTATGGGCCTTACAGTAGTACCGTCATGGTCAATACCTGATTGGGCCTCATTTTCCATTGACTGTGGCAATGGCTGCAATGGGCTGTCCACAGGTGCCTCATAGTCACTTGCCAAATTGCATGAAACAGGCTCTCCTGGTGCTTTCCTTTTCCTGGTGTTGTGTACTGGTTGTACTGGTTCCGGTCCCACATCCGGCCCGCTACATGGTTCCACATTTTTCGACTTGTTCTTTGCTTTGGGCATCTCCAGATTACTCGGGATTGAAAATGAAACTAATTAGTCCCAATAATAGTGGTGATAGTACATACGAGAATTTGAAAACAAATTTAATAAATGTATGAATAAAACTATGGATTGAGAAAAGCTATATAATATTTACTTCAAAATATGCATACATTGAGGAAAACTATTATAATATTGATATATATTAAATTACCTTAAAATATGTACATCTATACATGTGATGATTTTTAAATAAGTTCATTATAATTTAATTTAATCATAGAGCAGCAGTTCTAGATCTATGCATATATTTATTTAAGTTAGCCAATTAATTAGCACATTTATCAGTTTATGTACTATACCCTGTACGTGGAAACTGCTAGCTGCCAATTGCGAGTTCTGCTATTCGTTGCTATATATATACTGCAGAAAGTGCAATACCCCCCCCCCCCCGGCAACAAAATGTCAATCTGGACTCGTACACAAACAAACCATCCTCAAAGTCTAAACATGGCATTAGGCCTAGTGACTATGTTGACACTCTAGTAGGCACAAATGATGTTGCAAAACAAATACCTGATAACAGAATATATTTTTTAAACCCCCCACTACACGTGACGTGGTCTAGCATGTAACGTTCGTGAGTTTTTTTTTAACTGCACTGCAGGCATATATGATTTTATATTGTACCGATTTAAAAATTATCAAAATCAGTGATTAATTCCAATTAAAATACCTTCAAACCTTAAAATATGAACCAAACTAAGATGAAGCACCGTGTGACGTCGAACGAAATTGACAAAATGATTTTCTCGAATAGGCCTACTCGCAAAATGATCTTTTAACAGTTCGCCATCGAACATTGCAAACATTTTATTTATATCTATAGTATTCATCACTAGGGTAGCCAAAAGAAATATCTTTGCAGTAAAATACAAAATATCAGATTGAACTCACCGACCACCTTGCTCCAACGATTGTTAAATTGAAAGTGAACCAAAATGAGGCCGAAACAAGGGACATCACTCCAATTTCTTAATATATGTCACGTAGTCACGTAGGCCATTTTTTATTTTGTCATGTAGGCCAACAAGGTAATCGGTAACGTAAAAGGGGAGATAACCCCTATTGTTCACTAACACTTTTTGCCCATAAATCGGTTTATTGATGAACCAATAAACTTGCTTACATTCGCTGATCTTGTGGGACGAATATTTGTGAATTGGACAGCCTTTGTGTTCCTGATTCGAAAATACAATTTCATGTTCTACTGTGGGAACTTGTAGTGTAGTTTTCCGGATTTGGAGATTCTGTCTGTGTGGTTTTTGTTGACTAGTTTCTTGGCTCTCATATTTAAAGCTTGGATCATTCAGCATTGTAGCCATATCCGAAATGTAATTCACAAAATGTCCAAACGGAGGATATGGTACCTTGTGGGTATTCTTGTACCTTGTTGCTCTTTCCGTCCATTTTGTCTGTAAGTGAAGCGGAAGTTTTGCGACTATCGGATTTATTCCGGATGATGAGTCGTAGTAGGCAAGCAGCAAAGTGTATCGGGGGTCCTCCTTTAGCGACTGAATTTCGGACAAGAGGTCCAGAACGTCGTAGAGTTTACTATAATCCTTGGTGACAATCCTTTGAAACATAGTGATTTTTGTTCGTAAGGAACACTCTATCAGTCAGGCGCCCCGTACCTCTCATCCAACCTGGTCCATATTCTGGCTAATCCTCCCTCAGGGTTGTGTGAGTTAGAAGTTCTAAGACTAAGGACCTGTTGAGATGATTTAGGTCCAAGCCACTTGATCAGTTAAGTCTATTTCCTCAGCTGGCTTTATACACTTTAATTCTTTCACAATGCCTTGGAAAGAATTCTTCCATGCAGTATATGTTGCTGGATCGTCGTCGAATTTTGAGAATCTAGCCATATTAAGGTCTTTTCTGGCCAAATATCTGGATATAGCTTGTGATTCAGACTCCTCCCATTTTGACCCGAAGGCTGCTGTCGGTGCCGTTTGTATGAAGGGTCGAGCGTTTGCTGATAGCGTAGATGCATGTTGACCTGTAGGTTCCGGTACTGCTACTTGGAATCCATACTCTACCCTGGGGTATACTGGGGGCCTCATGTATGGTGTTGAGGCTATAGATGTGGCCATGACAGGTGGTTGATTTGATGGAATAGGTAGACAATGACCAGGTCCTTTTGATGGTGTGATGTGAACTGCTGGTCCTATATATGGTGTTGATATAGGTTGAGAGAAAGGCAATAATGTTGAAGGGGGGCCCATTTTTGGGATTGGCACCTGGAGCTGGTCGATTGTAGGCATGGTCTGAGCTGACATGTATGACATAGGCATGAATGACGTCACATATGTAGCCACATGTTGCGACTGTGGTGGTGGAGGTTGTAACACTGACCCCGTTACCACAATTTCATCCTCAATCCTCCGGTCTTCAGCCATACTCCCCTCTAGCTCCTCCAATACCTTAGCCTTGGCATCAGAAATATTTAATTCTGTCTTGATTTGAAGCTCCTCCTCCTTTATCTTTAATCTTAATTTTTCTGTTTCCAGCTCAAAATGTTCCATCAAAGCTGCCTTCCTGGTCAACAGCTCTGCCTTTTTCTGACTTTTTAAATTTTAGCAACTGAGATCTGGCTTGACCTGGTACTTCCAGTAGAACTCCTACTTCTTTGGGATGTATTGTCTGCTTCCCCTCTATATCCATTTGGTCTCGCAGTTGATCTCTGTTTGTCCAAAAACCATCTTTCTACTGCATGTTTCATATTGATGTAGACAGTGTTTTTTCTGTTGAACCAGTCATTGTCACTGATTCTATCAGTGTCCTCAAGTAAGTTCTGTAATTCTTCATGGATTCGGAGTACTTCTTCATATTTATGTAGCCAGATCGTGTATACTTGTCTAATCTCATCTATATCTTCTGATTCAGACAACAGTGCTTCAATTTCATTACTGATTATATCGAGAGCTTTTATGGCGCCGAGTCTATTCCTTTGTTTTAACTCAATTTGGTAATGGATACCTTTTTCCGTCATGGGTCTTTCTCTTGTGTTCTCACCCACGTTGTCTAACGATGTTGTTTGTAGTACCGACATATATCCGGCCAATTCAGGATGGTTTTGTTGCTGTGGTACTGTAGTTACCGTTGAAGCTGCTATCTTTTACTGTTCTGACTCAGTCCCCTCAAATGCGTCTGTGGCTGACTAGCCAGAAAGATAACGAAAGTCCTGATTCGGTTCCAATTTGCATTTTTAATCCATCTCCTCAAGACATCGTAAAAGCTACAATGTAAACAAAGGCACTCTTACAAACCAGCACGGTATTTAAATTGTAACAAATTAAAGGTTAACTAACATAATGATTGATTGTTATACATGTAAACATCGACAACTTACAATATGACACTGGGTATTTAAACGATATGTATTAACTGTATATAGAGACGAGCATTGCTATGCGCTATAACAACATGGACCACGTGTTCGGAATTTGTAACACGAGGCATGGGATGGTCCCTTACACATGGTAAATTAATGTATGAAAATAGAATGATAGCTACGTGCATATATATATTTCTTATGATAAGTGTAAACAATATCCAAACACAATAAAAACTTACATAGGTGGTACTGCTGAGGTAGCTAATTTGTTCTGTAATCACGCACACATTCTTTGTAAACACAACATGGCGGCCATACTTGAATGGCATGACAAGTGGCGCGACCTGTTGATCTAAGGGGAGTAACTCGTTCTCAAATCGGTGACTGTGTTAAACAGTACATGATCATTTCGTCCTGAATACATATTCATATACTGTTCGTTAACAAGAAACGAACGTTTATATCATCACTCACATTCATGTCTAATTGAGGGGTTAAGAATTGTGTTGAAAAGCGAGACGAAATGTCTTCTTCTTTGACCATACACCCGCCATCAAAAATGATAATTACGGGTAAAATGGTTGCTTGTGCTGGACGCTATTAAAAAGAAGTGAAGAAATTGTTATTTACAGTGAGGGGTGGGTTGGTGTTTATTTTTTTGATTTTTTTGAGCTACAAGATAAAAACAAGAGGCCCAAGGGCCTTAACGGTCATCTGACTACCAATTGTGATACCATTATGGAATTAGTTTAAACAATATTTTATTTCCATCAGTGTACATGTATATTACATATATAGAAATTATACAAATAGTGAGGATTGGAAAACAAGCTAATAGCTTATATAAATTCCTCTCCTCTAGGAATTAGTAATACAATCATGTAACAATATTCCACACAAATGTGGTTTTCAAGATGGTGATGATCATGGATTTCTTCGGAACAGTGCGAAAAATAACATTTGGTCAGAATCATTTTAGGCAAGTTTCAGATCATGGAAAGTGTTAGATGTGGATGCAAAATGGGGGCTGTTGCAGCCATCTTGGATCTCTGACGGACTGGAGAAATAACAACATTTGGTTGGGACTATCTGGGGATCATTTTTCTATGAAAGTTTTAAATGTGTATTCAAAATGGGGGCTGTGGCAGCCATCTTGGATGTCTGACGGACCCGATAAATAACATTTGGTTGGGACTATCTGAGGATAATTTTTGCAAGGTTCAGCTCAATGTCACTGGTAGAACTTGAGAAGTTCAAAATGACATATGTGGCGGCCATCTTAGATTTGTGACAATGGGCGAGTTCGATTGCCGACTATAGTTACTGTAGTCTACTAGAGTTCAACCGAACACACTTTAGTTATAATGTACTGCGCATGTGTACAGAAAGAAGGAGTTTTAATGCGCATGTCTATGTCGACTAGACCCTCACTATCGATTCATTTAAGCTGGATTATAGTAACTAGACTTTGCGCATGCGTCACCATTTGTAAACATGACGGTGATTGGTTGCGGTTTATACGCATATATAAATACATTAAATGTAACAGCCGAACAATTAACTCTAGTCGGCGATCGAACTTGCCCAATGTCAACATTTGGTTGGGACCATTTTAGGATCATGTTTTGCAAGTTTGAGCTCAATGTTACTGTTAGATTTATGTTTTCAAAATGGCGGTTGTAGTGGTCATCTTGGATTTTTTGAAATATTTTAATACATTGAAAGAATTAAAGTTCACACATTTGGAGACATGTTATTCAGTTGATAATCCTTTTTCCTGATGATTAATTAGAATATAAATACTATTGGAATATGGTTCTGGTAGGTGAACAAAAAACTGTCCACCCGTTTTCCTTAAAAGTAACAGTATACAAAACAAAATTGCACAGTTTAAAAAGAAATGTATTTATTTAAATCAGTTTAGTTTAAAATGTGTTTTCAAAATGGCGGCCATCTTTTAATTCCAACGGAGTTGAAAAATAACAACACTTGGTCAGGTCCACCTAAGGATCATTTCTAGTTTTCAGCTCAATCCCACGGATAGAACTTGAGAAGAAGTTTAAAATGTGAAAAGTTTACGGACGGCAATTTTGTTTTTCAAGATGGCGAATCTGGCGGCCATCTTGGATTTTGGACCAACCCGAAATGTAACAACACTTGGTCAGGACCATCTCAGGATCATTTCAGCCAATTTTCAGCTTAATCCCAGTGGTAGAACTTGATAAGAAGTTGGAAACGTGTTTTTCAAGATTGCGGCTCTGGCAGCCATCTTGGATTTCGGACCGACCCAAAAAGTAACAATACTTGATCAGGACCATCTCAGGATCATGTCAGCCAAGTTTCAGCTTAATCACACAGGTAGAACTTGAGAAGAAGTTTGAAATGTGTTTTTCAAGATGGCGGCTCTGAAGGCCATCTTGGATTTCCGACCAACCTGAAAAATAACAACACTTGGTCAGGACAATCTCAGAATCACTTCAGTCAAGTTTTAGCTTAATCCCACAGGTAGAACTTGAGAAGAAGTTGGAAATGTGTTTTGTAAGATGGCGGCCATCTTGGATTTCGAACCGACCGAAAAGTAACAACTCATGGTCAGGACCATCTCAGGATAATTTCAGCCAAGTTTCAGCTTAATCCCATCGGTGAAACTTGAGAGAAATTTGGAAATGTGTTTTTCAAGATGGCGGCTCTGGCAGCCATCTTGGATTTTGGACCAAACCAAAAAAATAACAACACTTGGTCAGGACCATCTCAGGATCATTTCAGCCAAGTTTCATCTTAATCCCACTGGTAGAACTTGAGAAGAAGTTGAAAATGTGTTTTTCAAGATGGCGGCTCTGGCGGCCATCTTGGATTTCGGACCGACCCGAAAAATAACAACACTTGGTCAGGACTATCTCAGGATCATTTCAGCCAAGTTTCAGCTTAATCCCAGTGGTAGAACTTAAGAAGAAGTTTAAAATAGGTGTTGTTCAGGAAAACAGTGATTGCGCAATTATGTCACAAAATGGCCGCCATGGCACAAATGTCGAGAGTTTTTCGGACCCGAAAAATAACAACATTTTATGGGCTGCCCTTCCTGAACATCCCTACCAATTTTCAGCTCACAGGTACCAGTGGAACTGTAGAAGAAGATTAATATGTGTTTTTCAAGATGTCGGCTATGGCGGCCATCTTGGATTTCGGACCGACCCGAAAAATAACAACACTTGGTCAGGACCATCTCAGGATCATTTCAGCTAAGTTTCAGCTTATTCCCATTGGTAGAACTTGAGAAGAAGTTTGAAATGTGAAAAGTTTACGGACGGCGCACGGCGCACGACGACGGACGAAGCACGGTAACTATAGGTCATCTTGACCCTTTGGGTCAGATGACCTAAAAACTATGTGAGTTTGGGGTGTTGGTGTGTGTTTGAGATCGACAAGGGCTGCGTTGTGTATATGTGCCTTGAAGATCTCTAGTGTAGGGCATTGTACTGCTGCCACCGGGAGGAGGTTCCATTGTGTTATTGTGTGTGGGAAGAAGGAGTATTTGTATGTGTCCTTGGTGGCAGATAGGTGTCTGCTGGGTGTAAGATGGTGTTTGCGTCTATTGCGACACGATGGTGGATAATTTTATATAGTAAAATAAGTCTAGTGTTGAGTCTGCGTGTCTGGAGTGTGGGCCAGTTTAGTTTGTCTATCATGTCTTGTACCGAGCTGGTGTTGTGGTATCTGTTTTGTACGTATCGTGCTGCTCTGCGTTGTATTTTCTCTAGCTGGTTGATATGGTTTGTTTTATGCGGGTCCCATATGGAAGAACAGTATTCCAGTTTGGGTCTCACTAGGGCTTTGTATGCGTGTTCTTTTATATTTTGTGAGTTTATTTTAAGGTTACGTTTAAGGAAGCCTAGTGATCTGTTGGCGTTTGCGGTGATGTTGTTTATGTGCGTGTCCCATTTGAGATTTTTTTGTAGTGTAAGTCCTATCTCCCTATTTACACTCTCATAATCACACCTTCGTTATCAAGTTGAACATGGTCGTGTGGGCAGGAACCGGTAAAATCTTCCATATATCAGTCTGAGTTACTGTTTGTTTTCAAGTTTAGTTTCACTATAAATGACCCACTTTCATGCCTCTGTGCATATCATTACTGATAGTTTTACAGTACCAGGAAGAAGATTCAGAACAAATATGAACCTCCCATCGAAGTCAAGACTCACTAATTTGAGCCAACATGTTTGCCTTAGGTTGAGCAGGAGCAACACACCACTATGGCTATTGACTCCGCATATATGAGGAGCGATATTGTTTTAAAAGTCAAGTGTATATATTATATTTAGATAACTAACAAATTCGTCTCGTAGACAATAACGGTGAAAACATAAAACAATATAACAGCTAATAGCTGAAATACGATACACCGGCTACGTGGCCAAACGCACTAACAGACCTTTATATCTCATCTAATGGCGGAGCGTAGCACTCCTGGGAGACAGGTCTCTTGGTCACGGACAACAGTAGCACTAGGCATACTGGGGCCAGCGTGCCTGTGGGCTTCCTCTCTACTACGGATGGCTATGGAAGTTGACACCCTCATTCCTGGCATGAGGGTGTCCCCCGGATCCCAAAGTTTGGGTTATGCTCCTCCAGCCCGACAATGTCACTCGCGCTGCACTTTTGCCTCCTCCAAGGTCAGTCTGTACCGGATAACGTGGTACCTCCGGACCTGATTTCGACGGGGCGACTGGACCACAGTGGACGTAGGTTAACCTCGTCTCATGAATGCGGAGAAGTTCAGGTTTAAACTGATCCCTTTGGACGGCATGGTCCAAACCAACCCGCCTTCTTCGCAGATACTTTGCAACTGGATGAGATGCTGCAATCTCTTCATGGCACGGTCAGTGTACGTGCACCTGTTCTCGATAAACTACTGCAATCTCGTAGCACGGAATGGTTATCACTGCAGTTCACTGAAAAGTTTTTACGTTTCCAATATCTCAGTGTTTTCCCACATTTATAACAGGTTATACAATCACCTTCACGAAAAAAAAACCACAAGCTAGATGATAAGGAGTCTGTCGAAGCTTAACATTCCAATAACAGTATGTCAGCAACCTATCGGTGCAGCTCCTCATATATTGATGAACTGGATGGGTAACACCAATATCCATCAATAAGTAAAATGAATATGTTCTTCATTGTTTGTTCTGAACCAGTATTACCAAGTATCTTTCGGATGGCTTTCATAATGGCACAGACAAATGTACATACGATGTCCATCATAATCTTCGTAAACTATTACACGAAGCTCATTACCATCAACGTTAATTTCAACGTTCTGGTCACCCATCATGAAGTATACGTCTACTCTCTACAACTGTTCAGTCAAATGAATAGATATGTCTGAACTTCACCGATTTTCTTCACGTATTTCTTTATTTTCTCGCTATAATGTTGTTTGACATAGTTTTTATCTCTCAGACGTTCATTAGTCGATGTAATGTAGCTGTAGGTATACCGGATTGTATAGCGAACTCACTCCAGGTTTCTTCCACTGCTAAATGATTAGTATGAGTTAATGCTTCATCAAAATGTAAGTCTATAATAACAGCCTCAAAATACATCACACATTCGTGTTCATGCTGACTTCCTCGACTGAACTGTGATTTATCTTTAATGACATTACTCAGGTAGAGATAAATGATTATGAATGAGCATATTTTGTTTTACATATATGTTGTTCTGTTAAAAAAAAATATTAATACAAGTTTAAAGTTTTGATTGTCTGATTCACTTTCTTCACACCATTTCACTTCATGTAGCATGTATATGATTTACATATAAATATATAGTGTTTTATACTTATATAGTATGATATACACCTACTTCATTCTTGTCACTCTAAATTAGTTCTTTTTGTAATCTTCAAGTCCTCTATTTCTCTTGTTGTTTGTGGCGCAGGTCCGGTTAGATCGAGAGTATCAGTCACAATTTTACTGGTCACTATTAATCTTTGGTGACCTTATCAAAATGCACCAACAATTTAAGTTTTATCCCATTGCTATGCTTCTTTACACTAATAAAAACATCCACTGGAGTGGTCCTGATTCTAGTATCCAATGAAGTGGTAGTTTAAGTTAAAGCTTAGTGTATCAGATAGTCCCCTCACAAACCAATATAAATCAAAGTACTGAAAGTACTGGAAGCTAAGGCGAAAAAACAGTATTAATATGATGTTTTGGATGGAGTACACAGTATACATATGTAATAGAAATTAAATGGTATTCAAGATTAGCAAAAGTTGACTTTTCTTCGACCACAATGGAAAAGTAGAGAGTTGTCGATACAAGTCAGCATGGTCGGTCAAAACTCAGTGTTCATTGAAAAGTCAGCGCTCCCAAAGAAATTAAAAGAGTTTTATTTTTTTATTCATTTCTAGAAAGATGGATCTAAAATCATATTTGTGATTGTCTCTTTATGCTCAACGATCGCATATATCGAAGAGCTCCCACCGATGGAGTGAAATCGCTAAGTAATGTGTCCGTGTGTTATATATATAGTTTTGGGGTGTGAATCTTAGCTGTTTCAAAGTTATGACTAAAGAGTCAAGTCTGCAAGGGTGTTGCAGACCATGGGTTCAAATCTAAAATCATATTTGAGACCTTCTCTTTATGCTCAGCAATTGTATATATAACAAGGAATCAGGGGGAACCTACAAATGAAATTAGAGAAAGATCCATCCAGTAGTCAGAAATAACAAACTATTACTCTCGACAAATCGAAAATGACCACCTGGCGACCATATTGTTTATCAGATTTTGTTCGTAAATGAAATATGCAAAACTAAGCATCAATGGGAACCAACAAATGAAATTTGAGAATGATCCATCCAGTACTTCTCAAGAAATAGTGATACAAACTTTTACTCACAAATACAAGATTGCCACCTTGTTTATCGTATTTGTCCAAAAATGGAATATGCAAAACAAGGCAGCAAGGGGAACCAACAAATGGAATTTGAGAATGACCCATCCAGTACTTTCCCAAAAATAGCGATAACAAGAATTGTTTAAGGACGGACGACGGACGCAGCATGATTTGATAAGCCCATCATCTGATGTAGTGGGCTAATAAAAGCCAAGTGTGATTTTCAGTAGCCACATACTTTTATCAGTAGTGTTCTTTTCACAGCCACCAGTCAACCCCGGCTCGTCAGCCCTCCAAATGCTATCAAGTCTGAATTGCAACATTCAACAGCAAATAGTTATATTTTTTCATAATCATTATTTTTAATTAAGACGTATAATGACCAAGTTTTAGAATTAATATTTTCAGACGAATGGCTGTTACTTTCAAGAATCAAACAACATATATCAATACAGGATGAACAATACACTTTATTTTCAAATTCAGCAATAAATACCATCAATACAACAATTATACTAACCGTAAAAATTAGAACTTTCTTTCCAGGTAAAAATCTGTCAATTTCTCAAGATCATCTCAAGAATGCTGGTCACTTTCATTATCTGTTAATTTGTTCAAGTATGAATTTGGCACATTATTTAACACTTTCCAGGATTGAAAGTATAGTAGAATTTTATATCATAAAGTTTGTTGAAAGATTTATACACCGTTGTGGATTTTTTAAACTGTCCATTTAGCATTTCTTTATTACATTTTGTTGCAGCTCTCCTTCTTAATGTAATTCCATGGCTGGTTGTGGATTTTTTAAACTGCCCATTTAGCATTTTTGTATACATTTTGTTGTCGCTCTTTCTCAATGTAGTTCCATGGCTGTTGTCACATGTAAATTAAATTATCTTGATTTAATATCATGTAGATTTACTGGTTAGTAATATAACGATGGTTTACATCATGCGACATAACTGTCACACAATCTTGGTTGATGTAATTTCCTTATTGACTTTAAAACAAGAAATTATCTTTTCAAAAACTAAAAACTTCTTCAGCATTAGGCTACATGATTTGGTTACAAACTTAATAACTCTCTAGCTCTAGCTTGTGATAGTGCTGACAGACTTCAGTGGACAGACAACAAGGAAATTATAGTCCCCACACGTTTCACAAACAATGTGAGTGAGCAATCTTACATAAAAACAGTGGGATTTGTCCTATCCTAAAGTGCAAGAAACATGTAATTTTTAAATGGACATATTTTGTGTATGATAACTTTTTATATTGTGCTTGGTGCCAAAATACAAATGAAAAAAAACAGTATATTTCCATCTTGATGCAATTGAAATGAAAGAGACCGTACTTCTTACAAATATAGTAAAATCAAATTGATGTGAAAGGAAACATCATAAGAAAGAGTCTAATTTACATGGCAATAATTGTTTTTGTGATCAGTACAAAGCTTTTAACACAAACAGTTAAGGATATAATGGGACTTAGCATTTGGTCATGCGAAAATCATTATTTTACAAATTGACAGGTTCACACACCCCTCTCCCTCAGTGTAAGGGGTGTGGACAAAATAATGCTTACAGAATTTAGTTCCAATCCCCACCCTTAAACATATACCATTGATAATCAAATTATACCCAAATTACACAATTGTCTGATATCATGTGATGTATCTTTGTTAGAAAGCATTTGAGTATCTTGATATAGGATTCATATTTAATTTAATTGAACTAGTGAGACCACATTTCAATATTCCTTGCAAACCTAAAGACATCAATCTCAATGAGAATGTGCACAGAGCAACATATGTAGCTACAACCTGGCTTTCATGATCTGTCAGGCTTTCATGATCTGTCATATATGGAATATGAATATGTACCAATAAGTTGGTGATAATGAAGGCATATTTGGGTCCATTCTCTGGGAAAATGTCAATAAAGATGTGTTTGCACTCCATTTCGGTGACGAAAGTCGTGGCGTGAATTGCGTAATTTTGAAAAATGAATTTAAAATATTTCTGGATAAAATACACCCTCGACCTTTTGCATATACCCCAATGTAATGATAAAGAATGCATATTTAGGTCCACTCTCTTAAAATAATACCCTTTTCAAATTTCAAGCCAATTCTCCTACTTTTCGGTATTTCAATTATTGAAGTCCATTCCGTTAATTTAAGTTAATTTACACGATCTGTATAGACTGACGTTACGGGCTGTTGATTCAACATCAAAACAAATAATGAAAACCACTGTTTTGTCAAAATGCAAGGCAAAGAATCATAACAATGGACAAACAATGATAGATGAAACATTCTAGAAACGCATACTTACACTTGTTATTGCCGATGGTATTAACTAGACAAGATGATAATGGATTTGTTGGAGGCTTTAGAGGAAACAGCAATTGATCAGTAATGGCGATGAATGTAAACATCCGGTAGCATCATGGGTTTTTTTAGAAGTCGGAGATTCACGGAATTCACCGAATGTTTGAATAAAGTTTTCAACTGCCTATTTCATAAAAAGACATTAAAAAGCTACTTCGCAAATTAATTTTATAATTCGACAAAAATTACGTAAGGGTCTTTCATTACTCATTATCCAATACGTGAATTTTATATTGGCACCTCAACCGGAAGTTGCGCGACTGGTATGCAAGTTAGCATGGATACAACGATTTTTTGGTTTTGTAGATAAACGCGTACGGTACACATTAAAATAAACTAACATGGAAAGGAAGGTTTATGATAGAAAGGTTTTGTAGCTCACACAACGGATTAATGTTTGCACCTAGTTGTTGTCAGGTTTGTATGGATTACGATATTATAATAGATTTCATGTCAGATTAAAGCCAATAACGTCCGCCAGAGGTCATCGTAGGCGGAAAGGAAAAAAAATGTTTCCGGTTTCTGACTGGCGACAATACGCTGTAGGCGTATACGCCTTAGCGTAAAAAGAATATATATCACATGTAGACAGTGGGGTTATAGGGTATTGGACGAGAAATCTCACCTTGAATAACGAATACTGATTGAACGCTAAAATGCGAATCTTGCTTCATTGTTTGCGTTCAAATTTAATTCCATGCTGTGTATCTGAAGTGCACCATACACTAAAAAATATCTCATTGATTTCTAGACTTGTATACCCGAGATGTATTCAGATGGTCGATGGGATGATGAAATTGTCTACATCTGGTTACACATGTGAATTGGAGTAATTTATGGGGGGGAAATTCATACTGTCTTGATATTACTTTCCAGTATATACATTTACGGTGTTATGTATCTGAACTATACACTTTAAAAAACTCTCTTCTAGACTTGTACCCTTGGAGTACCTATAGATGATAAAATAATCTACATCTGGTTCCACATATGAAGTGCAGTAATTTATTGGGGAAAAATTCAATCCCTCTTCATATTGCTCAACAGTATTCACAACTATTTATTAACTGGTGGTAAACCTTCTCCAACACAAATGGTTTGTTCTGGTTTATTAAAGACTGTGATCCATTCATGGTCAATATAGGGCTGGTGGGATTCATATAAGGCCGATATGGGACAGGTAGGGCTCATATATGGCTGATAAAGGGCTGGTATAGGGCAGGTAGGGGGCTTATAGGATTCATATAGGGCTTATATGGTTCATATAGGGCTGGTAGGGCAATATAGGGCGTGGCACCATCAAAATCATACCACTCTTGTTATCAAGGATAACAATCTATTTGTGTGAAAACGACATGAATGTGGAAACATGTTCTGAAACAGCACCCGAAAGCTTGCCAATCGTAATGGACGATTGGCCGCCACCATTTAAGCTGATAGTTATAAAGAAACTGGTTTGATAAAACGAAATTACGAGTCATTTGAGAAATAAAACTGTCTTTAACGACCTTCGATCTTTTTGTATTTAACGACCTTAATCTCAAATTGAATAGTCAATTAGTCAGATGTTTGGGATATGGCTTGATTGTGTACACAAAGAGAGATGTAAAGTTAAGATATATATGACATGATCAGACAATTAAAAAATAAATAAGAGAATACCAAAGCGTCAACAAAGTTGCTGGATAGTGGCCTCTGTTTTCACTTGTGACTGTATAGCCGCAACCTGCACAGTGGGAGGCACACTTGAACTTGTCGGTGGTGTGTTTTGGTCGTTGTCGCGGTAACCACATGTTACATGTTTCCCCCATTTTTGCAGCATTTAGGGCAGCATTAATATCCTGTGGCGACCCTGCGCTTACAAAAAATGCAAGTTTCTGTGGAAGGCCACCGATAAACTTGTCCAATATTTCAAACTAGGTTTCCCAATTATCTCTCCTTTTTCGATGACTTGCCATCGGCAATCATGTACCTAAGTTTGAACGACTCCAAAATGTTATCCCAGTCCTCTTTTTCTGATAAAGAATTGAACAGGTCAAAGCTCGCCCTTTGAGATGGAGGTGAAATGCCGCTATTTTCCTGTAAGGTCCATGCAAGTTCAAAAACACAGCATACGAGTTGAATTCTTGTAAAAAAAATTGACGGTATTCTCATGGGGATACCCCGAAAATTTTTGACAGGTAATGTTTTTAGACATGTTCATATTTTCATCACAATTGTCAATCAAAATCAGCACCAGATCCTGTATTTATAGTTGGTAACAAAACCGAAAGTAGAGGGGTAGAACAGTCGGTGTAATGTGCCTTAAAATATTTCTCAGAAATTTGATTTGAACATTCAGATTCACGAGTTGGTTGTGTTCAAGAAAGTCGACATCCAAGCAGGAGTAGTCACTGTCAGAGTCTTCAGTTAAAGTGTCATCTATAACATGTTGTGGTGTAAGGCTGCACATATCCATACACAGAAAATGCACACATGATTATGGTCAAAGTCTTGCAAAATGAAGGATAGATGTTGGCCGGGGGGCTTTCAACAAACTGTCCAACATGTAGATTGCTTTTAATCAAACATTTGAAAATTATGCTGACCGAGGGGCTTTCAACATGTTATAATTAGGACTGTGCATGTGACATACATACATGCAGTGTTCATTTTAGATGAAATTTAAACCAAACGAGCAATGGTGTCCTGTATTTTTCCAACCCAGGTGCGTTTTAGTGATTGAAAAGGGTATAACCCATCATATAGTTTGTAATAGCTGAACCGTGAAATTCTCCCAAGACTTCTGTGAATGCGAAGGCTAGTATGAAGGGCTAAGTGTAAACCTGTATTGTTCTTATTAAAGTCATGAATATATTCGCTATTTAATTTCATTACAAAACGTTCATAGCTATGTTGACAGGCTAGTGTTACAGCTGTGTATGACAAGGTTGAATGAGAAGAGTATTTACGAATACTTCTTTTCAAATCTTTGGGAGGGACAGTTCCAATAATAATTTGACCAGTTCTTCTTTCGAATTTCACACAGCAAATTTGTAAACTGAACAGTTACATAGTGATAATATGAAGGAACACGGTTGTCAAATATACTGTCTGGTATGTCATTTATGCCTACACAAATAATAAACGAAAAAGACGCAATTTCATCTGACTGTTGTACGAAATGTGTATGATCCGAGATACAGGAACCGGAAACAATGTGGTGTTGGCATTAACAAAACGGGAATCAGCTAAAAATAAAACATGTTACGATGAAATCACCCACCGCTTCCACTTGGTCCGCCATGAAGAAAACTCAACGACTCGCTTTACTCATAAAATCGACCGATTTCAGGCAACATTATCACAAATATTGCTACAAACCAATCTAAAACACCATCTGTCACTTTTAAATTCTCCACCATGTAGTTTTGGTTCTGGTTTATACCAATATTTCTGGTTGAAAATGAAGTGAACTGGAAGCAGCTTTCTCTTCTGTTATTTATTCTATTATCGTCCACATAATCACTGACAGGAAACAACAAAAAGCGAAATGACTCCCGAGACAGACTGAGAACGACCAGTACCGTCTAGGAGCTAAATGTACATTACATTACAGGTTTCCCGTCTAGCTCGTGGTCGCTGGCATAGTTTTTCTCATTCAAGTCCTGTGCACTAACAAGTATAGGCTTATATCCTGATAATCGTACATATCATGGACAAAGTAATTATATGTGTTCTAATTAACCCCTATGACTTTTACGTGTAAAAGGTTTGATATGATTAACCACTGTGAAATGCTGTGATGGCCGTATGCGAAGCTATCTATGCCTGTGAAATATGTATATCTGCAAGAACTTCCCACAGGAAACTTTTTTGATCTGCATTTTGTATATCAAGGATTGCCTTTTTCTTTTGAACATTTGGTGGTAGGGGCAAGTAGCTACTACCCTCTAACGACATGTATTCTACGGTGTTGACTTCAAGTTTTAGAATTTTGTCAATCGTCCACCAACACCCATCCCGCTCAAAGTTTTGATAGGCGTTATGTAAGTGGAGGAAGGCTTACGCGGACACGTTCGTACATGCTTAATTGATTGATCTAAATGTTGGTTCGGCATATATAGCTTGATTGTCTTGGTTGTATTTTACGAATTTCACAAAAACTGAGAAACCATTTCATACGTTTGATCTTTCTTCAAAAATGTATTTTATTTACTGCTGACGGTCATTGAAGAATTGAAGTACGTCCCACAGATTCCCAGGATTAGAATACAATGTGTCCGTCTGAGCCGTTCCTTCAAGTGCCCCAATTCCACCCCTATGCTGTTAACGAGAGTTGTCCAGGCTTCACGTCGATCGCAAACATCTGTTCTCCTGCCGTAAAACCGTTCTGGGAGTGGCCGGTGACACCAGTTACACTCCCGTCCCTGATCTCCTCATGTCGCACAAAATGTTTTCCCCGGGAGTATGTTTTATCCGCGAACCCCAAATACATTTGTTCATTTTCAGCAGTTGCATTGTCAGCTTTTCCGTTGTCACTGCTTTTCCCGGTACTTCGGGGTTTCTGAATGGATGCTGTCAAGTATTTAATGACTTTTCTTTTCCTGTTTGGCGGTGTATTTTCCTTGTGCGATTTCATATGACGATTGAAGTTATCTTCACTGTTAAAAGTCATGTTACAGTGAGTGCATGCGAACTTCGAGTCTCCATTGAATGTTGTTTGTTGGCTGTTGTACGCTTGGTTGATCAGCAAAGAGGGCAAGACGGCACAAACTCTCAAATCCGTGTCCGTGTCGCTAGATAACTTGTTTCAGGTGTTCGAGGTCATTGACCAAAGATTGTGTTCAATGGGACAGAAAAAATAATTAAAAATATACACATGATTAATTCTTTTACTCACACACTTATCAAAACCGTTCATTACATACTTTCAATTCTAACCATTATAAAAATAAAATTAATAAAAAAATATACATATGAATTATGATTAATTCCTTCACTCATTCTACTCAAATCCGTCACGTGAGGATGGTCTCCGCACTCTGGTTGACCGACGTCGTGGATATACATCGATTATTGGCACACAGAAAAAGTATCCCACCAACCATAAGTATCAGCAACACAACTTGTGAAAGAAGATTACTCCACTTTTACATCGATTCATCATCGTCCATGGTCAATCTCGGAAAACGACAATCTGATTAAAATCATATCTTGAACTCCGCGCCGTTCCGTAAACTCCTCTCTGCTGCGTTAAGATCTGAGATAATCCCATAGGGGGTCATGTCCCGATGACCTTTTGCATTAGCCAATCAAATTACTACTGTATGAATCTTGACAGCGAATATTTGAGGCGACAAAGCTAGCAAAATCGCATTTGTCCGTTTAGTCATTTCGTCACCAAAATGTTAATGTGGAATAAATTGACGAAATGACTTACTGCAAAATGACAGGTCATTGGAAAATTATTTTGGTGTGAAGTCAAGAGGCGACAAAGGTCATCTGAACATGACCTCTTATGGGATGATGTCAGATCCTTGTAACACAGAGTGAGAACAAGGATCTGCATTTTAATCAGATTGGGAAAACGATTGGTTGAAATGGAACAATAATATCTTGTAATATCTGAAATGGTAAGAATAGTATTGCAATTTTCCGTTTCTAATTTACATATTGTGTAATGGTAAAAATTTGCTTAGAGATGACTGTAACTGTACGAAGTCAATAAAAACCATTGATGAGTGTACGTGTTCCTGGTTTATTCATCTTTTCAACGTAAAGACTGTAACATACAAAAACAATAGTCGAATTACATTTTGGAATTAAAGCATTGTCTTACAAATATACAGTGAAACATATCGAAACCGTATGCCAAATGGTATGGGGCCGAGACAACGAGAATACAGAGTAACAAGGGTTTACATATAACCCAGGGCCGACCTCTATAGCAATAATAAGAAGAGACTACAAAAAGACTTCAGTCTATAGAGGTGTTCATAATACACGAGGGTCGGTATAGACAGGTTTCACTGTACATCATGGTTTACACATTCATTATATATAATTAGCTACCACATACTTTAATCTATCAATTTGGATAATTATAATGGACATAATTAGTATTTAACATTATCCATTCAGACAATAAACTATAACTTGTCATTTGGTCAATTCGGCCAAAGTATCTCTATTTAAGCTACCTACGCAAATTGGGGCGAAATGACTACTTAACAATTTAAAGGACTAGGATCTAAATATTATAAAACATACTACATAAACAAACTAGAAGGGTCATACCATACATATTTATATATTGAATATATCGAAAAGGTTGTGGGCAAGTAGCATGAATATATCGAAAGTTCATAGGCAAGCCGCACTATAGCACGTGTTCAAACTGCGGTAAATTGCATGCCTCATATCAAAAGTGAATAATGAATGATCTACAATAACATCAATGCATATTTCTCAATATATAAACTAAACATGAGTATTTTGCCTTATTTCGGCTAATACACTTACATTATGGCTCGACTGCAGTCTAACAGTTTCGAAGATATGTCGAAGCGCCTTCATCGAGGCGGCATGGCATAACGTTGACCATACGTAAAAAAGGACCTAAATTTACTCTTAGACAATGAAGAGTTCCGATAAGAACGGTAACTGCTGTTGCGTACAACATTGACACGATAGTCAACAGTCTAAGGGAGAAAACTCTGCATCTAATACAAGTACAGAATACATATTCTACCTAGAATAAATGTGTGACAGAACACTCCCCGTCTGGTATAATATACCACTACACATAATGAATATCAACATAAGAATTGCAATTGCGTAGATCTATAAAATATAACTCACAAAAATACACAAATTTTAAAGTTCTGATGATCATATTATTTCAATAAAGATCAGTCCAAATATATATATTGTCAATAGCTAAGTTACATGAACATAATTACACTGTCTATTCATTTTCGAGCAGAAGCACCAGTTCCGTAACTGGTCGTGTGTACTCTTTGCACTCCTTTTGACCTTTCGGGAGCAACTTCACTGAAACCTTTCTGATGTGATTGTCCTTGCTTGGGAATGTTTCTGTAATTATACCCGTAGGCCAGTCGTTTCGATGGGTTTCTTTGTCCTTGACTAACACAACATCACCCTTGCATAAATCCCTCTGACGATGCTGCCACTTCCTCCTGCGTTGGAGTGTCTGAAGATACTCTGTCCTCCAGCGCTTCCAAAATGTGTTGGACAGGGCTTGAACTCGATGCCAATGTGCTTTGTACATGTGATGAAGATCAATGCCAGCAGCAAAGTCGCTGACCTCTGCTGGTTTCTGAGTTAATAACATCGTCGGACTGAGAATTGTGGGGTTTTCTGGGTCAGTAGGAACCGATGTCAGTGGACGAGAGTTCACAATGGCAGTAACTTCGGCCATAAAGGTTACCAAAACATCATGTGTTATGTCCTTTGACGAGTGTTCCTTAATCATGACGTCAAGGATACGTCGCACGACGCCGATCATGCGTTCCCACACCCCTCCCATGTGGGACGAGTGTGGGGAGTTGAAATGCCACACAACACCATTGTTGAAGAGAAATTTCTTTACAGGACTGTCCTCTACATTAATTGCGTCGATTCTCAACAAATCCGTAGCCCCAATGAAATTTGTTCCTCTGTCTGATCGAAATTCTGACACTTTACCTCGAATAGCAATGTATCTCCTTGTCGCATTGATAAAGGCTGAGGTGCTGAGCTCTTCTATCACTTCAACATGAATTGCTCTTGTTGTTAAGCAGGTGTAAAGAACTGCCCACCGTTTACTATTTGAAAGTCCACCTCGAGTACGTCTAGCAACGACATGCCACGGGCCAAATACGACTGACGTAAACGGGGGTCCAGGACTTACACGATCCTCAGGTAACTCGGACATTATCTGCAAACCTTCTTTGCCTCGAGACTTTCTACACTGCACACAATTATGAAGAATAGATGAAATTAGCCGCTTGCCACCAATGAGCCAATAACCTCCCGACCGTATTGCTCCTTCTGTGAGGTGGCGACCTTGATGTTTCACACTGTTGTGAAAATGTCTGACAATTGTCTGACAACACTTGATTGTTCAGGTACCCTAATACGACCTTACTATCCGTGTAAAACTTCATGTCTTCAATGGGGAAACTCAGCTCATCATTGATGATTTCTGCTATCTCAACTGCTGTTACTGCGGCACAGAGTTCTAGTCTAGGTATAGTATGACTATGTTTTGGCGCAACCTTAGATTTTCCAAAGACGAATCCAACATGTATATCTCCTGCGCTGTCAATTGTTCTTAGATAAGCTACGGCTGAGATCGCTTTTTCTGACGCATCAGAAAATATGTGGATTTCTTTCCTCTCGGCAGCTGACAGTGACGATGAGTATGTACGAGGAATTGATAATTGTTCAAGATGTCTTAGAGAATCTTTCCATTCCTGCCACACTTGAAAATTTTCCTCGGACAATGGAGAATCCCAATCAACGGTCTCGGATACCAGATCTCTCATCAGAATCCTTCCTTGAACAACGATTGGAGCAATGAAGCCAAGAGGGTCATAGAGACTGCTTACCGTTGAGAGTAGTCCTCTTCTTGTGAAAGGCTTTTCATTTTCAGATTCTAGGAAAACAAACATGAAACTGTCAGAGTTCAAGTTCCAATTTAATCCTAAGCTCCTCTGGACAGGTAGCGTCTCGTGACCTAAATCAATATTTCTCAGATCTTCTGCCAAGTCTTCTTTCTTAAAGGCGCTCATGACTTCACTACTGTTTGACGCGATTTTGTGTAAGCGCATATTGCCTCCAGATGACAGTGTTTCCTGAGTACGTTTCATCACGTTAATAGCTTGGGATGCATTTGGAAATGACGCTAGGCCATCGTCGACGTAGAAGTTTTGCTCTACAAACTCGCGTACATCAGAGCCAAATACTTCCTCACCTTCTGCAGCCGTTCTGCGGAGTCCGTAAGATGCTATAGCTGGGGACGGACTGTTCCCAAACACGTGAACACACATTCTATATTCTATGAGGTCAAGATCGGGGTTGTTATCTCGAAACCAGAAAAACCTTAGGAAGTCTCTGTCTTTCTGATCCACATAAAACTCATAAAACATCTGTTTTATGTCGCCAGTAATAGCAATAGGTTCTCTTCTAAACCTCATCAGAACTCCTACAAGGTTATTTGTGAGGTCTGGGCCAGACATGAGTACACTATTAAGTGAAACGCCTTCAAACTGTGCCGACGAGTCAAATACCGCTCTGATCTGTTTCTTCTTCGGATGATAAACTCCAAAAATTGGGAGATACCAACATTCCTCATCACACTTTATGGGTGGTGCCACTTCTGCATGTCCGTTCTCAAGAATTTTTTGCATAAACAAAACAAAATGTTCCTTCTTGTGTGGATCTTTACTCAAGCTGGTTTTCAGATTCCGCGTTCTGTTGAAAGCTTGTACCTTGTTGTTAGGCAACCTGGGTCTATCCGCACGAAAAGGGAGTGGCGCTGTCCAATTTCCTTTTGAATCTTTCTTGAACTCCTTATCCATCTTAGCTATAAACAGCTTGTCTTCGACTGACAACCCTGGTTTCTCGTCGTGAGGTGTTCGCTGGAAAACGTCAGTTAAGTCTCTGTCTCTGATAGAGAACATTCTATCACACGGTGGAAAAATAGATGGTCTGCCATCTCTATGAACATAGGTCTTCTTAACATTGATGATATCTGGTTGATGGACGCTTCCCAAACATGATTCCCCGACGATAACCCATCCTAGGCTAAGTTTCTGACCATAAGGTGACCAACGTGTGCCAATCCGTTGATCGTAGACGTAATGTGCTTCTATGAGATCTCTGCCTATAAGTAAGAGTACTGGAATGCTTTCTTCAACTTTTGGAATTTGAAGAGCAATGTCTTTAAGGTGTTTATAACTCTGAGCTACATCTGGTGTAGGTATCTCATGTCGTACAGATCTCGTCTTAGCCAGTGTAACTCTTTCACTCGGCCTTGATGACAAGCATTCAATTTAAGCGGGCAATCACCGTGTCCCGTCACCCAAAATTCCTATCAGGGACTTTGATGATTGAATCATCAAGATCCCCCGCGTCTGATGTCACGTGATCTTGTCACGAAAACCCACGAGGATCGACCGCTGTTCGTCATCGCGACCCTCGATGATCCAGACCCCGATAAGGTCCGCTTACCGTACCTGTGCTGAAGTATCGTAGATGAAAATTTACACTAATACCGGATATAATTCAAGATGGAAAATTATATCTATGTTTGTTTTAATATTCGTCTATTTGTCAGTATCATATTTTAATGTTATCGCGTGATTTTTTGTGAACTAATACCTTATGTATCCATTATGGAGAGGGATTAATGAGTTGATAGAATTGGTAACTTGTTTAGCCTTTCGTTCAAACAATCAAATTTTGTTAATCCACACATTGTACATTTGATCTCCGTTGACGTCGTAGACTGCTTCAACTGTCATTTAGCCATTTTGTTTATCACGCCGTTTACACAGTATCGAGACGGCTACATACGCTGCGTATTACACGTACATTATCAATCCTAATATGTATTTGAATATCGTGTGTTTATTTGCATTCCTGACTATACATTATATCTTATTAAAGTTTAATTTATTGTTTATAATGGGTCAAATATCCACTGTATGTTTTTCACTTTGCAGCCGGACCCGATTTACGAGAACTCTACATTATGTTAGTAATTCATATACCGTATTTTTCTATGTTAAGATTGTTAATGTCTGTGGAAAACGGATGTGTTATATAATTAACAGTCATAAACGGAAAAAGAGCACATGTACCATATAAGTATATCATATATATATTATGGGGGGGAAACATAGCAATAATAATATAACAGAAAGATTATTAAAATAAGGCGCAATCAATCTTGAACATATTAAATTATACTCAAAAAGGAGGTTGGTCAAGATGACCGAACGTATGCGATATTGCACGAGTTATCTCCACGGGTTTGTAGTGACAAGGTTTCCAAATTACAGATCAGAAAGTAACAGTCTAGTATATTATTTTCAAAAATAGTCATATAAAAAAAAACTTTAAAAAATACACACAAATATCAGCTTCACTTTAAGCTAATATACCGTATACATAACATATAGTTTACTTGAACAAGTCATTTCTTGCAAGAGAGGTGGGTCGCTTTATGGTATTGGTCATGTAGCCTGAATATAGTTTAGTGACAAAAACACACAGTTTGCACACATGACTATCTACGTTTGGACATACTTTATGTATGCTCACTAAATAAAGCGGCATATATTTATGGCGTGAAAATCATGAGAACTTCGTGTTTGTCTTAACAAAATGTCTCTTTCATGTTTGATTAAGAGATATGAAGATTACCAGCAAAAATGCCTTTCATAAAAGTAAAATGACGACACACATACAAACGCAGGTAATGAACTATTAATTGGAAAAAATGCAAATGAAGTTAAGCAGTTGTTCTATAGTAAAAATGTAAATATATGGATTGAAATCATTTTTTTAAACTTTCATAGTGCTATGAAAGGTCAGCCGTTACATCCATATTGAATGAAGCCCGCAAGTACATTTTCACTTGGTCCCTAAGATTGAAACAATTCCTGTAGTTTCATTGAAATTTGTTCAGTGTGGAGATTTCCGGACAAAATGTTACACAAAAAAACATACAGTGAAACCTCGCTTAAAGACCGCCTCAGAATTAAGACCACCTCGCTATTCAGACCACTTCATTTCAGTCCCAAAAAATTATTTTATATATCTTTGTATTTTAAGCTTCAATATTGAGACCACCTCACTATTAAGACCACCTTGCTATTAAGACCAGTTTTGAAAAGTCCCAAATACCACCTTTGCACGAAGTTTCACCTCACTACTCAGACCACCGACCAAACACAAAGTCACTTGGTGTGTATTCCACTGTGTACACCTGTCAAGTACGTGTACGATCAGTAAGCTGTATTTTGGTGTCCGATTGGCTAATTATAACAGTTATAACTACTGTGTGTTTAACGATATTAAGCTTATATCTTAGTTAATTGGTCACAAAAACATGTCAAAATGTGGATTAAAGAGAAATCTGTCTGCATGGTCTCCTCGGTATTAAGACTATTAAGACCACTAAGAGAGGTTTCACTGTGTTGTTTAGTGACCGGGTAACCATGGCAACCGAAACTTCTGAAGAAAAACCTGCATGGACATCTACACCTGGTGCCTACCATTCCTGTGTAATATTATTGAAATAGGTTCACAAGTTTAGGAGATCTTCGCACAAGTTACTGTTGACGACATCTAACAGACCCCTAAAATGTCCTTTATGGGCCCAGATTTGCTGTAGTATCACTGCACAGTACAAAGACAACATGATAAAGGTGTATGAATCTCTAAGCTGAAACAATAACACGGACAGGTCAGCAAGGGCCCCGTCTTGTGACGAATTATCTCCCGTAATCATCAAGCCTCGAGCTTTGGACCCATGCAGTGATCAAACCCAGCGATGTCGATCTATGGTCAATTAACATCTTGTGAAATTCTTACCAACTTTAATTCATGGTGTCATAAGGAAATATTCATCACTGAAAATTAACAAAATGTGACATTGTCTTATTGATTACAATGTGAACATGATGTTTTGCCATTTGACTTATTAAATTCTGACAAAGTTGGCTTCATAATGTCATAAGAAAATTGTGTTTCCGGTTTTTCGACCGATCCTAGTTTTTAAGACAAAATATTTCGTTTTATCCGCCCCCGCATTCAAGGCACGTTTCAGTTTTTATTCGTCCTTAAATGACCCTGGCTTTTAATAGAACGTAAAAAACAATCAACCAACCAACTATTCGTCTCACTGGGCATTATCATCCATTTAAACAGCATGGCGATCATCGTCAGGTAATCGAAATGAAGCTGAAAAAAAATTCACTTGTTGCTGAAAGGTCAATAATGACGGTGGTTGCGAACGACACATTGATCGAAGATTTATTCCGTCTTTATCACGATGATACGACGAAGACAACCACACGTGTGGCACAGGGGCTAGGCACGGACCTATATCACTATGAAATGATTGTCAGATATTTTGTTTTTACCTTTTTCGAATTTAGCCCCTCACACTACTATATATCTTTGACAGATATATAGCAGCGTGAGGGGCTATATTCGTAATTCCATTTCGCTTGCGCAGACAGATGGACAGAGTAATTACTATAGGGCACATGTATCTACGTACGAGACCCTAATAAGTGACGAAATCGAAAATGCCACTCAAATTTAACCGTAGAAAATGGCCCCACGGCCCACACACCCTCAAAATGTCCACCACAGGTCCCAATTCCCAATTATAACATGTCTAGCATTAATATACAATAGAAAAATGAAATGAAATAATAATAAACTGTGAGCAGAAATCAGCAACAAAATAGAAACTTGCACCAAAACTTGCACCTGTGACGCCGCCGATACCGGGTGACAACTTAGTTCCCCTCTCCGAAGGAGAGCCGAGCTTAAAATGAATTCATCACACAATGGAAATTATTTTTAAAACATCAGGTTTATTTTCAAAATAAATGGGCATGTGTATTTCTGCTACATCCATTCCAGGTCATTGCTGCATCAGATGGATCTGTAGATCTATGCGGACATCACGGATGAACAGCTTTCCTAAAATATGAAAAAAAAACAATACTTATCCGGAAGCATGATACATTATTCGTACAATGACATAGTGAAAGTCTATCATAATTGGCGATAACACTTTCTAGAGCAAATATCACAGGTACATTTCCAGCTCCTGACATCGCCGTGTATTATGCCTATAATGGAACAGATGAGTGAATTCACGATGAACGGCCAGGTAAGGTATCGTATTGGAACTTGTTTGTGTCTTTACAAAATGTCCACCTGTCAACACAACATCGACTTCTATCGAAATAGCCCATTATCAAAATAATAGGTTTCTTGTCTAGTTCAGAGGTGTATTAAATGGGGTCACCGTTGAGATAGGGTCAGAAAAGGGTTCTAGTTGTGATACATCGTGCTTCATATAAAAGACGAAACAGTCGATACAGACTCCCTTTATTTTACGTCACATAACTCAAGAGAGGGTGAAAAAATACAAAGAAAACATACAAAAAAATCAATTGAGGAAACTCGCAGAAAAGTAACATTGTCTCGGACTGATAAAAAAATGTTCTACCTTAACAATATTACAAATGTATCCGAATTTACCACAACATTTTATGCATTCGGATGGAATTCACTTTATAAATTAAATGTCACCATTATATTATAACGTACAACATCAAACTTTCATAAAATAACAACTTGTGCCGTAGCTCGGGATCATAAATTAGACAATACCCAGAGCTTAACAGATTCTACAAAACACGATGATATGTTCCTACCGGATAAAATTATGAGAAATTGCACGCCATCATTCATGTTCATAATAAAGCATTTAATAGCTAAATTGAAGTTTTACAAATGTCATTTGACCCTTTATTAAGCGTATTCGTTGAGTAAAACAAACCAGCAGACGACAACCGATTGAAGTATGGCGAAAACTAGGCTAGGCCTACATGGGTCAAGCCTATTACGATTTACCAAACTAACAAAATGAAAATATATGAATTAACAAGAAAACAAGCATCATATATATATTATGCAATAAACCACACAGTAATTATCAATACTTACTCTTTAGGGAGGCCCGTATAGCCGAAAACAATAGTAGTCCGCTTCCACATGGTAGACATAAGGAACTTGCAACTAATATACTAATATGCGGATAGAGACGGGCTCAAATATCCGGACAGCATATTCCAAACTTAGACCGCGCGGCCGTAACAGCACGGACTAAGTAATACGTAAATTAATTAGGTCCCATAAAATGATATCTGTCTGACAATGTGTGTGTACATTAGATGCGTTTGGGATATCTTAATGGCTTTCTCTTATGTTTGATAAGCAGTCATAACATATATGTACAAAAGCACTAAATAGGAAGTATTCGCCGATTTACGTTTAATTTGTTCTTACTTGTGAAGAAATTGGTATTTCTGTTGACTTATTTTCTAACTGAGTATTAAATGGCTGGAAATCAATTATAATCATTAAAACTGGTAAAGGAACGATGTTCTAAATTTAAAATAAACCTTTTGTTTTGACTTCAATAGGTGAATTTCTCGTTATGGCTCTCTGGCAGCCAGTTTTGGCACACGCATATGGAAGGCCTGGTATTTGATTGCACATTTTTTTACAAAACTATCATTCTTTGCAATTACTAATTTCCGGGTAAGGATACGTTTGATACATTTAATTAGTTTCACAGGGGCCTGAGAATTTGTTACAGGTAATTGCATACCTTACCTGAGCTTAAATGGCCAGTGAAGGGGACATTTTTATCGAAAATTAAAATCGATCTAACCGCATATAAGTCCCTGATCTGACCCAGATCATATACGTCCCTGATCTGACCCAGATCATATACGTTCCTGATCTTACCATGGACATATACGTCCCTGATCTAACCAACGACATATATGTCCCTGATCTAACCAATGACATATATGTCCCTAATCTAACCAAGGACATATACGTCGCTGGTCTAACCAAGGACATTTACGTCCCTGATCTGACCAAGGACATATACGTCCCTGATCTAACCAAAGACATATACGTCCCTGATCTGACCAAGGACACATACGTCCCTGATCTAGCCAAGAACATATACGTCCCTGGTCTATAAAAGGACATATACGTCCCTGATCTAACCAAGGACATATACGTCCCTGTTTTAGCCAAGGACATATACGTCCATGATCCAACCAAGGACATATTCGTCCCTGATCTAACCAAGGACATATACGTCCCTGATCTAACCAACGACATATACGTCCCTGATCTAGTCAAGGACATATACGTCCCTGATCTGTCCAAGGATATATACGTCCCTGATCTAGCCAAGGACATAAACGTCCCTGTTTTAGCAAAGGACATATACGTCCCTGATCTAACCAAGGACATATACGTCCCTGATCTAGCTAAGGACATAAACGTCGCTGATCTGACCAAGGACATATACGTCCCTGATCTAACCAACGACATATACGTCCCTGATCTAGTCAAGGACATATACGTCCCTGATCTGTCCAAGGATATATACGTCCCTGATCTAACCAAGGACATATACGTCCCTGTTTTAGCCAAGGACATATACGTCCCTGATCTAACCAAGGACATATACGTCCATGATCTAACCAAGGACATATACGTCCCTGATCTAACCAAGGACATATACGTCCCTGATCTAGCTAAGGACATAAACGTCGCTGATCTGACCAAGGACATATACGTCCCTGATTTAACCAACGACATATACGTCCCTGATCTAGTCAAGGACATATACGTCCCTGATCTGTCCAAGGATATATACGTCCCTGATCTAACCAAGGACATATACGTCCCTGTTTTAGCCAAGGACATATACGTCCATGATCTAACCAAGGACATATTCGTCCCTGATCTAACCAAGGACATATACGTCCATGATCTAACCAAGGACATATACGTCCCTGATCTAACCAAGGACATATACATCTCTGATCTGTCCAAGGACATATACGTCCCTGATCTAACCAAGGACATATACGTCCCTGATCTGACCAAGAACATATACGTCCCTGATCTGACCAAGGACATATATACGTCCCTAATCTAGCCAAGTACTTATACGTCCCTGGTTTAGCCAAGGACATATACGTCCCTGATCTAACCAAGGACATTTACGTCCCTGATCTAACCAAGGACATATATGTCCCTGATCTAAACAAGGACATATACGTCCCTGATCTAGCCAAGGACATATACGTCCCTGATCTAACCAAGGACATATACATCCCTGATCTGTCCAAAGACATAAACGTCCCTGATCTAACCAAGGACATATACGTCCCTGATCTGACCAAGAACATATACGTCCCTGATCTAACCAAGGACATATATGTCCCTGATCTAACCAAGGACATTTACGTCCCTGATCTAACCAAGGACATATATGTCCCTGATCTAAACAAGGACATATACGTCCCTGATCTAGCCAAGGACATATACGTCCCTGATCTAACCAAGGACATATTCGTCCCTGATCTAACCAAGGACATATACGTCCATGATCTAACCAAGGACATATACGTCCCTGATCTAACCAAGGACATATACATCTCTGATCTGTCCAAGGACATATACGTCCATGATCTAACCAAGGACATATACGTCCCTGATCTAACCAAGGACATATACGTCCCTGATCTGTCCAAGGACATATATACGTTCCTAATCTAGCCAAGTACTTATACGTCCCTGGTTTAGCCAAGGACATATACGTCCCTGATCTAACCAAGGACATTTACGTCCCTGATCTAACCAAGGACATATATGTCCCTGATCTAAACAAGGACATATACGTCCCTGATCTAGCCAAGGACATATACGTCCCTGATCTAACCAAGGACATATACATCCCTGATCTGTCCAAAGACATAAACGTCCCTGATCTAACCAAGGACATATACGTCCCTGATCTGACCAAGAACATATACGTCGTTGATCTGACCAAGGACATATATACGTCCCTATTCAAGCCAAGTACTTATACGTCCGTGGTTTAGCCAAGGACATATACGTCCCTGATCTAACCAAGGACATATATGTCCCTGATCTAACCAAGGACATTTACGTCCCTGATCTAACCAAGGACATATATGTCCCTGATCTAAACAAGGACATATACGTCCCTGATCTAGCCAAGGACATATACGTCCCTGATCTAACCAAGGACATATACGTCCCTGATCTAGCTAAGGACATATACGTCGCTGATCTGACCAAGGACATATATGTCCCTGATCTAACCAAGGACATATACGTCCCTGATCTAGTCAAGGACATATACGTCCATGATCTAACCAAGGACATATACGTCCCTGATCTAACCAAGGACATATACGTCCCTGATCTGTCCAAGGACATATACGTCCCTGATCTAACCAAGGACATATACGTCCCTGATCTGACCAAGAACATATACGTCCCTGATCTAACCAAGGACATATACGTCCATGATCTAAACAAGGACATATACATCCCTGATCTGACCAAGAACATATACGTCCCTGATCTGTCCGAGGATATATACGTCCCTGATCTAACCAATGACTAATATATGTCAGTTCATGTCTAAAACTAGCTTAACAAATTATCAGGCCCTGTCCCTGTGTTCAGGCGCTATAAAGTTTATGAATATGTGTGTATTTTCGCATAGCATACTACAGGCACTGCGTGTTTGCCGTGTTTGCAGTGAGTCCGCGTAATGATGAAAATCTGAAAGTATGACTTTGACCACAGCATTACACTGTAAAGTTTTATAGGTGCTTTGACATTCATGTTATTTTATAGCTATACATGTATCATGCATTCAGAATAATATCAGATACACTTATATGTCTGTAACGTAACTTTATTTATCTCCAAGTACAATATGTACCATCACAAACTTAGATAGCAGCTCTAATATAATTCTGTGGTACCATATATATCTGTACCTTTAATTCTCTCAAGATTTAGTAATTGTATGCTCCCGTGTTCCATATCTTTCTGCCATTATTTTGTTTCTGTAACATGATTAACTCCTCCATGGATAGATATATTGAACCATTACTTTGGTAATATATGTAGTTGTATGAAGACGCAAATCAGGTTCTGGCTATTAGTCTACTTAAAACTAAAGTTACATCGCTGACATTGGAGAGCCTTTTCTCAGACCAGTGTATATTGTATTCGCTGGTATGCCATTTGAGCACCAACAGTTTTTCACTGTAAAACTGACTTATAAAACTAACTAAGCACTATCATAGTGTCACACATTACATCACATGTTACAAATACAAGCATGAGTAAAATGTACAATGGTAATCAAGACCACTTTTAAATTGATGAAAAGCCTTAATTGTCATATTAGGATCAAACTTATGTGTCAATATCTGTCAGCAGCCTGTACCTGCAATTATAAGTAAAGGTCATACATGTATACGGTGTGATAACCTGTTCCCAACTAACAATCAGGGGCCCCGGGGTTATTATCAGGCCTTTTAACCTGATACAGGTTGACCAGGAGGAGTTGAGGCCTGGGGGGGGGGGGGGGGGTGTCTTTATCTAATTAGACGGCCAAGTGTAAGCCTGTCTAAATCTTCACATCTGATCTGACCTGATACAGACACAACATTGAATAGGGAGGGGACGGACAACACCCAATTATCAAAAGCCATTCATTGTTTATTGTGTTTTGAGGTTGTTGTAGTTTGAAAACTTTCAAATGTGAAGCAGTAATTCTTCTTCACGTTATACTTGAATGTCTAATGTTTTAATTAAAATATAACAGTCTTATAACATTATATATCCATTCTGATCAACTAATTTTATAACACATTTCATACAAAGATTAAACAGCAGGCATAGTCTATATTGCTAGTTAAACAACTAAGTAATGACACTTTATATAAACATATACAGCAACAAATATATTGATTGATTGATTTAAAAAGATACATATACATGTATATATATTTTGTACTATCTACAATTTAAAATGTAATATGAATGTGGCCCTATATGTAGAGTATTAATGCCTGATAGGACTTCAGGTAGACTTGGCGTGGACCAGGAGTGCACTCTTAGTTCATCTGGAGTCCAAACGGAGTGCACTCCAAGTTTACCTGGAGTCCAAAAGAGTGCACTCCAAGTCCAAACAGAGTGCACTCGGAGTGCACTTTGTGTAACCTTTAGTCTACACTCAAATGTAGTTCGTCAACATGTACGAAAACAAGCGATAGAGAGCAATATTACATCCAGATCGTCAATCAAATATCTCTCGTTATATTAGCAGGGAGATATCCGGATTATCGAGGGTCCATTTTACATATTTCGGACGTATTGTCAAAAATAAGAAAAGCAAATATATTCTTTAATCGGACAATGCAGATGTTTGTTTTCTTTGTATCTTTCTTTTCTGAGATTATCAGCATCACTGGAATGTGTCGTCAGGTACGTACAAATAAACAGGAAACTATGTAATGGATGCTTTGATTAAAGCCTATTGAACAATGTGTCGAGAAAAGAATTTATTTTATAGACAATGTTTCTTAATAAACGTATAAATAACTAAAAATGTCACTCACATTAAAAAGTTAAAATATTGACAAACAGTTACATCTTCTGTATCATTGAACAAGCATATAAATGGTACATAAATGTTGGGGTTTTTTCACGTGAATACCATGAATCTTACTTGATTATAGTCATCTTGAATGATTAAAAATGTGATTCTATTACGTCAGTTTAAAAGTTCATTGTCCGTTCACCGGGTACAGCTGATTACAGGTAAAACCCTACAGGTAAGATACGTTGGTTGTCCCCACCGTTGTCCCGTGGTCAGGGAAATAACAGCCCCGAGCACAATTCCATACATTCCCCCGTAATCAGGAGGTGTCAAAAATCAGTCAAGCGTTTCTGGTCGAGTGTGCCATTGAACACGTTATCTCCCAGTCCCCGATACGGTCGTTAGTGTTAATTGGTCAGCTGTGAATTGGACTTACGGATGCCAGAGACACTCAATTTGTAAAAGCCAGTAGGTAATGACTTCATGTCATATTCTAATGAAGGGAAGCTAATCTTTTTTCTATCTTATGAAGAAAGTTATAGATCAACTAAATAAAAAATAAATAAATGTAGTGCCAGAGCCCTTGCATAAATCCTAAGCAGACAAAGAAACTTGATTAATCATTAACAAATAATCATAACTGTTAGATTATTTCAGCATATTTTGTGTTTTAAATAGGTCTAATGTGTATTTGAACTTTTAACAATGTATTGCGAGTTTTGTAAATATATATGTATCTGTACGTGCATCAGAGGTTTTACATATAATTGCATGTGTCGGTGTACATTTAAAATTTCATATATGAAGTTGTAGCAAATTACATCAACATGTATTGAGCACAAAGGAACAAAATGTCTTGTAGTTTTGCTACTCAATCTAATTTTGAGGTGTTGTCTGTAAATCGTCAGCGGTGCAATATCTTGACCAGCTCGGGTGATACGTTTGCCCAGAGACTGCTTGTTTGTTTGAGTAGGGACGCTATATCTTACCAGTGACGTATTATCACTATAGATATATGACTGTGGTCTTGACTTTTATTATAGAATACAGCATATAGTTTTATACATGATAAAACATTTAACATTCACATGTAATGTACAAGACGGCGGGGACGATTCTATACAAATACATATATACGTGTCTGTTCATACGTGTGTTCAGTGGTACTTACAACGTGACCAGCATAGTGTGGTATGTTTCTGTACCGATGTTATCTGACATTGGCCCGGGCATTAGACACCTGTATCTTCGGTACTGTATACTCAGCAGCACATACCCCTCGGGGCATGCTATAACGTTTCTTTAGTACCAGGGATCAGACAGATAAGATTTCCATATATATGATCGATAAAGAAATTGCATATAAAGACTTAAAAATTACATTAGTAAGTATACACATGTATTATCTTTTTACAGGGACGTATATGTCCCTGCTTTTTAATTGAAAATAGTTACCGACATGCACTAGTTTGTCTTTCAAATTAAAAAGGGGAACGCGGTTATATGCTCAATGATACATGTATAACTTTCCTGTCGCTATAGACTTAAACAAGAACAAAAATAATTTATATAGATGAAATGTACAAACAAAACTGTTTTCTCAAAAAGAAATTTCTCACATATACGTCCCTGATCGGTAGCACCACGGACTTAGATCTAATCTAAGTCCGTGGTAGCACAGATTTTCTTTCAGTCGGCCTTTTTGATTAAAAGACCGGTAGCCACTATAGGTTTCGATTTGGTAAGCAGGTAGAAATGCTTCTAACCGTAATAATTTATTACCTATGTGTCGTCGCTTTAATCTGTTAGCATACCCATGACTAGTGTTTTTTGATGACAGATACGTTTAGTTAGTTACGTGTTTAACGCCACTACGTACACAGATATATATCCGTGTTACGACCGGCTTTGTCTTTATGATTCAGGAGACATTTATTTTCATACACTCTTCCTATGTACATGTATCGTGGATATATTCATTCCTTATATGCTTCCGCTTTTGTATAACCGTCATCCGTAACATTTGCTTAGGATTTCCTCAGCACTTCCGTACCGTTTGCGTCTTATTTGGAACAGCGAACGTGTATGCCTCTGTACTTGTCTAGCCACGTATATATCATATAGCCATAGGGCATAACGATACCTACATGTACCTGTGAATTAACAGGTAAAGTATTTACCAATATGTGTTACCTCTTACCTGAATATGCCATAGCCAAAGTGCATTTATAACAGGTACTCCAGTGTAGTATGAATTAGATATTTAAAATGTTTTACCAGAGACGCATAACCTTACATCAGAGACGTATAAAGGCTTAATACGTCTCTGCTTACATGCAACCGGTCCGGATTTTCCTTTTAATTTGGGGTAATGGGACAATATTTCAGATTTGAGGAGCTACGTCTCGCATCAATAATGACAGGAGCTAAACAGGAAATTGATTGATCAAATAGTACGATGAGCAATCGAAACGGTACTGTTGCTGCCTATATACCAGAAGTAGTGTTACCTATATGCGGGTACTGACAAAACACACGTGTACTGCACAGGGACCTGAGAATTTGTTACTGCACGGAGCTATATTATTGCTAACGACCATTAAGACATATAATAAATAATATAACATAAACAATATTTAACAGGCCGTAAAGATGAACTATTTCATGTAATTATAACCAGAAAAATATTGATTGTGTTTCATATAGATACGCCCCTCTCCTTTTGCTACACTCTTCATTGTACAAAATGTATTATACATCAATGTATACTTAGGAGTTAGATGAGGTTATCATTGCTATCCCCATGCCCTAACTAGTAAGCCATTCACATCTTAAGAAATACATAGTACAATACAGATAACTTGTCTCAGATTCAATTCATTTCAATTTATTTTCGTAAGTTTAACAACTTCTAGGATAAACATTTTTTACATATATGGAACAAACAACAGCATCATCTTCATCACTGACTCATCGTCATTATTGTATACGTCCGATACAATCAATCAATAATGTTTAATCTAAGTATCGCAAGAATATCACTCATTGGATTGGAGATTTCTCTGTCACACCCTCATCATCATTATCAGCAGCAGCAACATCATCATCATACTGATATATATGGGTTTCAAAGGAGAGGCTATATGCCATCTTCAGATAGATACATATTTAGTTCAGGTTATGTTTATATATATATACGTCCTGTCCGTTATATTGTAATTTACATCAATGCTCACATGTAATTTCATCTCGTATAACGTTATAATTTTATACTTATTGCTATAGTGTATGTTCTTACATTTACATTCCGACAGAGGCGGAATGTAACAATTGTCTCCACCTCATACAGCCGTCGGTTTAAAATAAACCGAACATATCTGCCAAAAACCTTGGTGGTTTTAACTGTAAGCAACATGTGTTTGACACTATTACTTTCTCACGGGCCGCGCGCGGTGGCTGAGTGGTTAAGGTGTTCCGACATTCTTCCACTAGCCCTCCACCTCTGGGTTGCGAATTCGAATCCCACATGGGGCAATTGCCAGGTTCTGACTGTAGGTCGGTGGTTTTTCTCCGGGTACTCCGGCTTTCCTTCACCTCAAAAAACCTGACACGTCCTTAAATGACTTTGGCTGTCATTAGGATATAAAACTAAATAAACCAAACTTTCTCATACAAAGATCAATCCATAGCATGCCGAAAGTGTTCCGATGTATAGTAGCCACCTAAAAATGAAAATACTGAGTTGCCGGAGTTGTAGGTCTGACTATCTGCCTTAGTCTGACAAACTCCAACATATTAAGAAACGACATCTTACATTATTTAGCTTGTATATCAGCGCACAACGAACAATTATAATCTGATTACTGTCTTGAATACATCGTCATTGGTCACCACTTGAATAGACGCTATCGTTTTTGTTGTTCGATGTTGTCGCTTTGCTACTCCGGATATAGACAGGATCGGTAGCTTAGATCACAGTTGCTTGAGTTTCTGTCAGTAAATAAAATAAAATATATATATAGGCATAGGCCTATATATAAGGACCCCCCCCCCCCATTTTGTAATGGGCGGTTCCTTATATATAAAAAAATATATATATTATTTACTGACAAAAACTCAAGTAACTGTGCTTAGCTACATACCGGTATATCGTGTCGATTCCCCAATGTGAAGAGCGGCAATACCGGCATATTGGTATACTCATTTATGATTGGTAACTGAACAGTTTGTTGAATGAATATGTGTAAAGCTTATAATTTTATATGAAATGTGCAGGATTACGTGAGTTACGTCTCCGCATATATGTGTAAGATAGCGGACAGTGTTCTCCGTGTAAGAGTTCGTGTTTAGATTGTTTTGTGTAGGACGGTGTATAAAAATAGTACATGTATATATGTATATGAAGCACGTTTTGTACCATACATGGTACATCATATTCTTCTTATGAATTAAAACTGGTTCAGCGTTAATGTCTTAGCTGTAGCACTAGAAGACCAACTCTCTGTAGCTTTGTTATTATATGTACGGATACCTTTTATCAGAACGATTTCATGACTTTTCAGTGACGAGCTATACAGCTAAACTATACAGTCGCTTTGTGGTCGGACTCCAACCTAGGCACGGCTAATTACATGTACACTGTTACGTGGAGACACGACCTTGCATAGCAATATCAGGAAATTACAAACCATGCGTACCAGTCGGAACCTGTTGGTCTGATGGTAACGTCCTGGTTTTATGACATAGAGACCCCGGGTTCGCGCCCTGCTCGTCTCATTAGAGTCATTTCTTCTCGTTCTTGTAAAATATTGGTTATTTCCCAGGTCGGGATGTGTTTTTTCATTACAATATGTACTAATTATAACAAATGATATTTTCTTAAATATCATATCATTTCAGCTCCTGGTAATAGATTCAATGTTACGTCGTGACGGATCTGTTTGATTTGAATGCCTTCGTTAGGTTCTTTACAGTTGACTTCACGTTTCGTAACAATACTAAAACCCGGGGCTAACTCGTTATCCACCCGAACATTGTGACCGCCGTTCAATGGAGTTTAAAACAATCAAGTCATAATATCAGTTCTCACGACTCTCGGTTAAATGGAACATGGTGATTATAGTAGTCAACTTTTACTATAATAGAATATACTTTTCTGATCAACATATTGGTTTTTCATTTCGTCACGAGTACAAATACAGTAGTATCTCAAACTTGCAATGGAATTTAATTATTCTGTACGTAGTTATGATACTCCGTACATTGTCGATCAACTGACGACATCAAACACTTTTTATTTTCCAAATTTGTAATGTGCAAATTTGTCTACTAAATAATCAGATCTGTAAGTATTAGCAGAACATAATTTATTTGATTCGTGAACTTAACAGCAATTACAACTTCTTCCTTGATTAAAATATTATTAATTTGTAACCATCTATATTAATATAAGCTATGATTTTAATGACGTTTTGTATATGTATCAGATATTATTAAACAAAGAATTTGAATCTATCTCGAGCCAAATAATAATCCACTCCTACCATTTCCCAGGTAATTCAACTGTTATCTAAGCGTTTGTCATTATGAAACAAATAAAGTTGTGTATTACAGTCTAAAAGTTTTAGTTGATAATTTGCAAATTATAAAATAAAAACCAAATCCTGTGGTAAAAATTGTGAAGTGCATAATTGTTCTATCAAATTCAGAACGAATAATTATTCATTGTTTCTATATTGGTAACCATCATATTTTGCATTCGTGATTTGTGCATTTTAATACGGACTTAATCTAACTCTGTGGTTTAATGTAAAAACAAAGACATAGATGAGTTATACGTCTCTGGTAAAAACAATGGTTGCAGAATTATGATTTGGTTGAAATTGTTTATGAAGTTTTCTTTCATTTTGTTTTTCAATTACAAAGTATCTTCTTTTGTAGTTGGCGTAGTTTAACTTGGAAATAAAAAAAATAACATGTTAATTATATTTGTAAATATTGAAATAGTCTATACTCAGGTAAATACATGTAATGTTGTTTTAAGATCTTGGCTGAATGGGAATATAACACCTGTTGGGCAGTTTAGGTGTCAAGATGTATTGTCACGTCCTGTCAAATTCATACCCGATCTGTCACAGTTAACAATTACACGTAGGACTATTAGTGAAGTTAAGCTTAGATAATTAACGTCGAACGAACGAACATCTACAGTAAAGTATACTTGTAGGCAAAACCAGCCAGTGGACATCAAAACTGTAAGAATAGAACAATGGTTGTTTACAATCCGAGTTTGAAATACAAACTGTATTTGATATAAGTATGCGGACTGTACATGTTTTTTGCCCGTATATATTTACTGTAAGTAAATGGTAAAAACAATAACAAACACAAAATATGTGCCATATATATATAAATCGAGACAATTAATAGGATTTCTGGCATAAAAGCAATGATGTTTTCTGACAAATTTAGACTGATCAGAGACGTATATATGCCATACGTCTCTGGACTGACAGATATCTCAATTTTAAAATAGCGTTAAAAAAAACGTTTTTGTGTGGAATCAATCAGATTGGATTACATGAATATGTTTAACAGATGAAGATATGCACAATTGATCATATATGTACGTTTCTCGTGTCAAGATGTGGTAGCAATTGAAACGGAAGTACTGAAGTGTGACGAGAATAGCGGTCCCGTGCGAGGCTTGTCAATCAACGCTTGGGAGGAGCATCGACCAATAGAAATCACGAAGAGCTCGCGATACCGTGTAATTGACAAGAAATCCAACTTATCAAAATGTTAGGTATGCAGATGATCCGATTCAGATACTAATTCTTCATTTGTATTTTATTGGACATCAGTACAGAATATACCGGATGCATGTCCACGAAAGATGTAACAGTAAATAGTTAAAAGCTGATTGCTTTGGTTCTGAACCCTATGAAGATGTACTTTTTACGATCGCTTGTGTTAACGCAAAGTCAGTCTCGGAGCTTGTTGGCTAATAGATTGAAATCGCTCTGTGATTGGCTAGCCATTTGAAGAGGTAACTTTGGAAAGAGGCGGGGCTTGGTGATACACCAAGTTATAGATACATTATAAAGACAAAAAATCAGTAGGTTTTTTTATCGTCATCACTTGCTAGTTACACTTTCTTTATTCTGGGATAACGACTCAGAGAAAGAAAATTTAACAGTTTCACTCCCAAAAATGAAATTGGTTAGTTGAAACAGCGTGGCTTTATACGTCTGTGGTTGAAACATGAATATTTCCCGACATTATTCTCCGTGTCGTGTTATTCACATGTAAACAAGAAGAAAACGAAAGCAGAGATATATAAATACGTCTCTGACGAAATAAAGCGTGCCTTTAAATCAGATTGAACATTTAAACATTAAGGTCGCAGATATTTCTTATCAAGGCTTCCGATATCAGCTGAAGTGTTTACAAATCTCTCTTGTTTAATGACACTTTTAAATTTTCCAAAAACGTTCTCGGCCGGATTAAAATCTGGACTGTTTGTATTTTCTAATCTAATGGGATGCTCTGTACTGTTTTATAAAAAAATTCGTTTGATTAAATGACTTGCATTTGAGTTTATACTCAACAGAGACGTATAAAGTGAAAATCGTCCGTTTTGTTCCAAGTTGTATATAAGAAAGAAAATTAGAGTGATCTTGTATTTTGATTCCTGTAACTTCGTTAACATATGTTACATGAAATACCGGGTAGCTATCTTACGAACGTACCTTTAGGCCCAGTCCCATATAGGTGCCGGATCACATTCGGCACGATCCGGCGTGTGAACCGTGTAGTTCCACAGCAATCTTGTTGGTCCTGGAACATCCGGGGATGCGCGTGGCGGCTCCGGGACCCACACGGCAGTTATAGGAAGTTCAAAACTAAACTTCCGTGACGGTCCGGGGAGATGGCAACATCCGGGGTGGTTCGTGCAGCTGCCGTGAAGGGTCCCGGGACAGCCCTATCTCTGTCTTGATTGTCCGTGTGCGTCCTTGACAGTCCGGGGACAAAACTCAGTTCCCGGACCATCAAGGGTCATAACGGCAGAGGTACAGTTGTCCTCGGACCATCCATGGTGTTTACAAGGAACGAACACGGAATTACTACCGACCAAGACGGCGCAAACATTCACGACGTCATGATTTTACCCACACCACACAACATTTATTAGTTGCTGCCATTACTTAGACTTGCAGATGATACATAAATATGTTTTGGGCTTGTCAGAATGATATAGGTATCGGATAAGTTGTGCCTCAATGATATCACTCATAACGTGACCTATACAAGAATTCGATAAAAACATGCATAATCACTAGGCTAATATAAATTGGGCGCCATCTGACTTTTTTTGAAGGTCGTCTGTGTCTGTATCGGCGTTAATCCAGTAACTACAACCATCCTGTCCATTATTCGACAATGAGGGAGACGGGGTATCGGTCATATGCAATAATGAAATGTCGTTGCTAAAAACCTAATTCTTCCTTCAACACAGGACAATTCCGAAGTTGGAAGTTAAATTTACGATGAAACTTACGAACGCTTTAGTAAAACACACAGATCGTAACTTAGCTTGTAAAAGAAACTTATTGAAATATTCGTAACTTTTAACTTAAACCTATAATATACAAGAAACTAAGTTTAAAATCATTACCGCAAAACTCAATTCAAAATGACCAATTGATCATTATTCATCGGCAATGCCTACAATTAATTTTTTTTTCATTTTTTTTCAATTTTATTTCATTCCGTATGCAACAGCATATAGGATTACAATACACATACATATTAAATCATATATAATTTTGCAAGATGTCGGAGACCGCAGCCAACATGAACAAAATACTATTTATAATACAGCTCACTACGACAATAAGTAATGGCTTTATCGTGAAAAAAGTCGCACATGCATACAAATGAATACCAAGCACAGAATGTAACATGTATACATCTTATTTTTTTTATTTTTTTTTATATAATGGTAACCGTTATGGAACGATGTCTTGTGGGAACAATATATATTGCATTATATCGGAAAATCAAGATAGCTTTCGAAAGATTTACTTAACGCTGAATCTTATTTATCTATTTCATTACAAATGTGATAGGGTAAAATACATATACTGTACATGTTGAGAAAAAAAACCGTGAAAAGCAATTGATAATGTAATTAGTTGTAAACCAATCTACTGACAATACAGTGTTTTTTATTAGAAAAAAGTGAATAATATGATTTTCAAAATAATTCAACAGGTATATTGATACATGAGAATTAGTCAGGCGTATATGTTATTAGTAGCTTTTTTTCAACCTGTAACATGTGCTTTGGCATAGACTAAAATAGGACACCGTGCTGATGGATCACTGCAGACTTATAGCTATTGTCACAAAAAACGCATTTCTGTAACGCTGTATGATGGACTTGTTTTCCGTTGTGTGACCCATATTTCATTACAATAAGCTTCTTCATGGAGTTATCCTCTACCTTTTCTGAATTGATATAAAAATAGTGACACGTGATTTGTGGCTAATTGTAGCGTACTATACAAAACTAAAACAGTTTGTAAAACTCATGCTAATTAAGACAAGTAATGCGATATTCTGTAAAAGCTGAAATAAACACGTAAAATTATCTAGGATTTTTTTAATCCGTATGCTATTTGGGAATAAGTAAGTTCTATAAAGAGTATTTTAATGCAAGTATTTTTTCACGGACTAGCTAATAGCTAGTATAACTCTGTGACATAACCCAGGATGAGGATGCGATATGTTTCTACTAATGAATAATGTACAAAAAGCATCGTAAGATATAAATGTTGAATGAAATTTGCAAGCTATCGTATCATCTTATCACAGACATATAATATATGGCTTCGTACATAATATTGTATGCCTATGATCTGACTGATCTGATCGGTGAACCATCTGATCGTCTCCTGGTCTCGATTTTACAGGTAAATATGGAGGTGACAGCTCGCGCCTCAGTGAGCACGGTGGGTCACCGTGAGTCTTGCTGACGCTTGATGATCGATCTCGTAACAGTCGCGGTGAAACGCGATGGTCTCTCACGTCATCACAATCTTTCGTGACTTAATTTTGATGATCCTTCAACATCATTTCCGATCATCAAGGGTTATGGCGGTTTATCAAACGCGGTGAAAAAGTTACACTGGCTAATGTGTAATCTGTATGTCTGGGATCTCTGCGCATTCAGTTAGGGGAGGTAAATCATGAGAAGCTGTACCGTCAATACTTTTTACAACGAATCCAACAGCTCTCCGTCCTGTTGTATCAATAACTCCTCCACATGACGACAGCAAATAGTTAACCTCAGGAAAGTCACCCTCAAAGTAATCAAAGAATTCAGGTTTAACCAAAGATCTATTACTTTGGTCGTCAATGAGTGCGTATGTCCTTAAAGTTTCTGAAGGTTTACCTTTAGGGTGTATGTCGACCTGAACAACTTTTGCACAAGATTTTCCAGCTGTGTTACCACATATCTGGGAGCAAGCCGAGTTCACAAGTAACGTCTGTTCCGAATGAGGTTCTTTAGGACTAGTGTTGTTAAAGCGACGCTCCCCGCCGTCAATGTGTAAGGCTGTTAAATGGCGCTTACCGCATATGTCGCAGATAACTTCAACATGACATATGTCAGCCTTATGACCACTCTTACAACATTTGAAGCAAAGTCCCTTATCCTTTATAAACTTCTTCCTCGCGCTTAAGGGTTTGCCGCGGAATGTCCTACATGTACTCAAGGTATGCCCACTAGCATTATGGAGCGGACAGAAGTCTTTACCCTCTGAAAGTGATGGGGATGCCTTGAAAGCGTCTTTAGCTCCCTTCACATTTGGTTGTCTTTCACTATGGCTGGGGTTTGAGGTTTCTTTAGAAGAAGATAGTTCTGTCTTCAGTGTCGACATGACGTTAGACTTTCCTTTTCTCTGAGTAGCAGTTGTAGAGGAATCATATGCGAAACCTGGGTCATTTTTGACCTTACTGATCTCATAAATGAATTCCCTAAAACATGAGAATGGTGGGAATGCTACTCTGTGCTCTTTCTTATACCTCACTGCTCGATTAGTCCACTTCTCTTGTATTCCATGGGGCAGCTTGTTTAGAATAGGCAGAATACCAGACGACGTATTGTAGTATGCTAACAAGTCTCTGTACTTGGGATTTTCCATCCGACATTCGATCTCTGTTAGGATATCTGACAACTCATACAACTGTTTTATATCCTTATTACCAAGTCTAGGGAACTTGTCTAGTTTGTTTTTCAATGCAGACTCTACCTTTTCTGGAGCACCAAACTGATCATCAAGCCTCTCCCATACTCTGATCAATCCTTGTGTTGGATCTGCAGTATTTGCTGCGCGAATACTTTTTGCACGTTTAGCAGAATCTGTTCCGAGCCACTTCACAAGTAAGTCCATCTCTTCCCTTGGCGTTACACCTAAGTCGGCCATCACAGAAATAAATGATGATTTCCAGACCTGATAGTTTTCAGCTGAATCGTCGAAGGTGGTAAGACGCGAGAACAATAAGTCTTTTTTCAGCAAGAACCTGGATATCTCTGAGGTTATATTTAGACTTGGTGAAAACTCTTGTGCATTAGGGTTGAGATTTGGAGTTGGTTGAGCATCTCTCTGGGAAGTGTCTATTGATTCCTGGCATGGAACTTGTTCAGGAAGGTTATGCTGAGATGGTGCAGCAGAGACAGCAGCTGGGCGGAGATCATTGTCCAATAAAGAGGTCACTGACTCTTGGTTCAAAGAAGACACATAATGTTTAGTTCTCTCTATAGGGTCTTGCTTAGGTTTGCTTAACCCTGAATGTTGACTTGTATGCCACTCGCTTACTGTTTCCAGTGCATCTGCTTCAGCATTGGCCTCAGCAAAAAGCTTTCTTTCTACAAGTAGATGCATGTCAGCATCTATTTCCGTCCTCTGTCTTTGTGTCCTAGCTGCTGTATGTGCCTCCTCCTCTGCTAAGGCAGCCTTCTTCCTCATCAACTCGGCCTCTTGCTCAATAAAAGCCATTCTTGCTTTGGCAGCTTCAACTTTAGCCCTAGCTTTAGCGACAGCAGAACTGGACGCAGATCCTGTACTTTGATGAGACCTATTCTCATGCAATTCCTGTTGTTTTATATCCAGCTGACCTAAAATCTGGTTAACAATGTCATCATAACGACGGTATTCATCTTTGTGAACTTCAGAAAGTCCAATAGCTTCGACACTGTACACAGAGTCCAAATAGGCCATATATCTTCCAGATAATATCCTATATTCTCCATATGACAGTAAAATAGATGACTCGGCTTTCTTAATCGAGGCCCTGTCTTCGAGGGACGCCATGTCAAGATCTATATGAGTTTGTACTGTCATCCAGGCCTTTGTTAACTTTTGTTTCACACTGGAGACCTTTGCCTGAAATATTTCCAATGCTGGCGGTGTGAGCTTTATTATTCTTCTTCCCTCCATCATGATGATCTATGATGACATACACTGATTGTCGAAACCGATTTACTACGAGGTTGTACTGTAGTGTGGTTACCATAAGTCCAATACTGTACTACACGAGGCCAATGTAAAGTGTCCTAGACACTGCCTTGAAGTGCGTTGTATATCATCATAAAGTTCATGGAGTTGGTCGAGTCCACAGACAGCTCATGATTCTTTACTGTAACTGTACGAAGTCAATAAAAACCATTGATGAGTGTACGTGTTCCTGGTTTATTAGCTCACCTGGCCCGAAGGGCTAAGTGAGCTTATGTGATGGTGCAGCGTCCGTCGTCCGTCCGTCCGTCCGTCCGTCCTGCGTCCGTCAACTTTTTCCTTTAAACGACTTCTTCTAAAATACTGAAAGGCCCAGTGACATGAAATTTGGCTGGTAGATTTCTTGGAAGGAGCTGAACAAAGTTTGCGAAAAAAAATCACTTTGACCTAATTTCAAGGTCACAGGGGTCAAAAATGTCGAAACCTTCAAACAACTTCTTCTAAAATACCGTCAGGCATAGAGACTTCATATTTGATCAGTAGCTTCCTTAGATGAAGCCAAATAAAGTTTGCGAAAAGAAATGACCTTGACCAATATTCAAGGTCACCGTGAGGTTAAATCTATTTTAACCTTTAAACGACTTCTTCTAAAATACCAAAAGCCCTAGAAACATGATATTTGGCTGAAAGGTTCCTTGGATGAAGCCCGACAAAGTTTGCGAAAAGAAATGACCTTGACCTATATTCAAGGTCACAGGGGTCAAATCTGTTAAAACCTTTAAACGACTTCTTCTGAAATACCAAAAGCCCTAGAAGCATGATATATGGCTGAAAGGTTCCTTGGATGAAGCCCGACAAAGTTTGCGAAAAGAAATGACCTTGACCTATATTCAAGGTCACAGGGGTCAAATCTGTTAAAACCTTGAAACTACTTCTTCTGAAATACCAAAAGCCCTAGAAGCATGATATTTGGCTGAAAGGTTCCTTGGATGAAGCCTGACAAAGTTTGCGAAAAGAAATGACCTTGACCTATATTCAAGGTCACAGGAGTCAAATCTGTTAAAACCTTTAAACGACTTCTTCTGAAATACCAAAAGCCCTAGAAGCATGATATTTGGCTGAAAGGTTCCTTGGATGAAGCCGGACAAAGTTTGCGAAAAGAAATGACCTTGACCTTTATTCAAGGTCACAGGGGTCAAATCTGTTAAAACCTTTAAACGACTTCTTCTGAAATACCAAAAGCCCTAGAAGCATGATATTTGGCTGAAAGGTTCCTTGCATGAAGTCGGACAAAGTTTGCGAAAAGAAATGACCTTGACATTTATTCAAGGTCACAGGGGTCAAATCTGTTAAAACCTTTAAACGACTTCTTCTGAAATACCAAAAGCCCTAGAAGCATGATATTTGGCTGAAAGGTTCCTTGGATGAAGCCCGACAAAGTTTGCGAAAAGAAATGACCTTGACTTATATTCAAGGTCACAGGGGTCAAATCTGTTAAAACCTTTAAACGACTTCTTCTGAAATACCAAAAGCCCTAGAAGCATGATATTTGGCTGAAAGGTTCCTTGGATGAAGCCGGACAAAGTTTGCGAAAAGAAATGACCTTGACCTATATTCAAGGTCACAGGAGTCAAATCTGTTAAAACCTTTAAACGACTTCTTCTGAAATACCAAAAGCCCTAGAAGCATGATATTTGGCTGAAAGGTTCCTTGGATGAAGCCCGACAAAGTTTGCGAAAAGAAATGACCTTGACCTATATTCAAGGTCACAGGGGTCAAATCTGTTAAAACCTTTAAACGACTTCTTCTGAAATACCAAAAGCCCTAGAAGCATGATATTTGGCTGAAAGGTTTCTTGGATGAAGCCCGACAAAGTTTGCGAAAAGAAATGACCTTGACTTATATTCAAGGTCACAGGGGTCAAATCTGTTAAAACCTTTAAACGACTTCTTCTGAAATACCAAAAGCCCTAGAAGCATGATATATGGCTGAAAGGTTCCTTGGATGAAGCCCGACAAAGTTTGCGAAAAGAAATGACCTTGACCTATATTCAAGGTCACAGGGGTCAAATCTGTTAAAACCTTGAAACTACTTCTTCTGAAATACCAAAAGCCCTAGAAGCATGATATTTGGCTGAAAGGTTCCTTGGATGAAGCCTGACAAAGTTTGCGAAAAGAAATGACCTTGACCTATATTCAAGGTCACAGGAGTCAAATCTGTTAAAACCTTTAAACGACTTCTTCTGAAATACCAAAAGCCCTAGAAGCATGATATTTGGCTGAAAGGTTCCTTGGATGAAGCCGGACAAAGTTTGCGAAAAGAAATGACCTTGACCTTTATTCAAGGTCACAGGGGTCAAATCTGTTAAAACCTTTAAACGACTTCTTCTGAAATACCAAAAGCCCTAGAAGCATGATATTTGGCTGAAAGGTTCCTTGCATGAAGTCGGACAAAGTTTGCGAAAAGAAATGACCTTGACATTTATTCAAGGTCACAGGGGTCAAATCTGTTAAAACCTTTAAACGACTTCTTCTGAAATACCAAAAGCCCTAGAAGCATGATATTTGGCTGAAAGGTTCCTTGGATGAAGCCCGACAAAGTTTGCGAAAAGAAATGACCTTGACTTATATTCAAGGTCACAGGGGTCAAATCTGTTAAAACCTTTAAACGACTTCTTCTGAAATACCAAAAGCCCTAGAAGCATGATATTTGGCTGAAAGGTTCCTTGGATGAAGCCGGACAAAGTTTGCGAAAAGAAATGACCTTGACCTATATTCAAGGTCACAGGAGTCAAATCTGTTAAAACCTTTAAACGACTTCTTCTGAAATACCAAAAGCCCTAGAAGCATGATATTTGGCTGAAAGGTTCCTTGGATGAAGCCGGACAAAGTCTGCGAAAAGAAATGACCTTGACCTATATTCAAGGTCACAGGGGTCAAATCTGTTAAAACCTTTAAACGACTTCTTCTGAAATACCAAAAGCCCTAGAAGCATGATATATGGCTGAAAGGTTCCTTGGATGAAGCCCGACAAAGTTTGCGAAAAGAAATGACCCTGACCTATATTCAAGGTCACAGGAGTCAAATCTGTTGAAACCTGCAAACGACTTCTTCTGAAATACCAAAAGCCCTAGAAGCATGATATTTGGCTGAAAGTTTCCTTGGATGAAGCCCGACAAAGTGTGTGAAAAGAAATGACCTTGACCTATATTCAATGTCACAGGGGTCAAATCTTTTTAAACCTTTAAACGACTTCTTCTGAAATACCAAAAGCCCTAGAAGCATGATATTTGGCTGAAAGGTTCCTTGGATGAAGCCTGACAAAGTTTGCAAAAAGAAATGACCTTGACCTATATTCAAGGTCACAGGGGTCAAATCTGTTAAAACATTCAAACAACTTCTTCTGAAGTACCAAAAGCCCTAGAGGCATGACATTTGGCTGAAAGGTTTCTTGGATGAAGCCTGACAAAGTTTGCAAAAAGAAATGACCTTGATCTTGATTTGCCTAGAGACATGATATTTGGCTGGTAGCGTCCTGGGATGAAGCCAAACAAAATTTGAAAATGAAAATGATGTTGTCTTATAAGGTCACAGGGGTAAAATATGTTTAAATCTTAAGATGTTCTTCTAAATGTCTTACATTAAAAGATTTTAGGGGACTTTAGGGTTACACTATAATATAAGTCAGAGATTGATACCAGGTGAGCGATGCAGGCCCATTGGGCCTCTTGTTCATCTTTTCAACGTAAAGACTGTAACATACAAAAACAATAGTCGAATTACATTTTGGAATTAAAGCATTGTCTTACAAATATACAGTGAAACATATCGAAACCGTATGCCAAATGGTATGGGGCCGAGACAACGAGAATACAGAGTAACAAGGGTTTACATATAACCCAGGGCCGACCTCTATAGCAATAATAAGAAGAGACTACAAAAAGACTTCAGTCTATAGAGGTGTTCATAATACACGAGGGTCGGTATAGACAGGTTTCACTGTACATCATGGTTTACACATTCATTATATATAATTAGCTACCACATACTTTAATCTATCAATTTGGATAATTATAATGGACATAATTAGTATTTAACATTATCCATTCAGACAATAAACTATAACTTGTTATTTGGTCAATTCGGCCAAAGTATCTCTATTTAAGCTCCCTACGTAAATTGGGGCGAAATGACTACTTAACAATTTAAAGGACTAGGATCTAAATATTATAAAACATACTACATAAACAAACTAGAAGGGTCATACCATACATATTTATATATTGAATATATCGAAAAGGTTGTGGGCAAGTAGCATGAATATATCGAAAGTTCATAGGCAAGCCGCACTATAGCACGTGTTCAAACTGCGGTAAATTGCATGCCTCATATCAAAAGTGAATAATGAATGATCTACAATAACACGAGGAAAACTAAATCCCACGCATTGAATGACGCCACCGATTGAATGTCGACACGCCTATACAACTTAGCCACGCCTACCACCGGGGCTTACTAAATACATGAATTTGACGAACGGAAAATTTGTCTCCTGTATATGACAACATCATATTTTGTTCAACGAAACTAAAGTGAGCAAAGTATGACATTAGAGTTGATGCAGAAATGCACATTTATTTTGTTTTGATAATAAGTCAAAGCAAAGTAATGAATTTCAAATGAAATTAATTAATGAATCCAGCCCATTATGAAGTGTCACGCATTGAATGTACGCACCACTGATTGAACGTACACTAGGTATGTATTCCGTTAACTGACTTACGGAACCACATTTTTCACATGAAATCAATGTATATGTGTCCCACACGTCCCTTTGATAGACGATAAAGTATATTTAGTGAAATTAATGAATGAATTCATCCCATTATGAAGTGTCACGCATTGAATGTACGCCCCACTGATTGAACGTACACTAGGTATGTATTCCGGTAACTGACTTCCGGTACCACATTTATCACATGAAATCAATGTATATTTGTCCCACACGTACCCTGGATAGACGATAAAGCATATTTAATGAAATTAATTAATGAATTCAGCCCATTATGAAGTGTCACGCATTGAATTTACACACCACTGATTGAACGTGCATAAGGTATGTATTCCGGTAACTGACTTCCGGAACCACATTTTTCACACGAAATCAATGTGTATGTGTCCGACACATCCCCTTGATAGACGATTTAGTATATTTAATGAAATTAATAAATTAATTCAGCCCATTATGAAGTGTCACGCATTGAATGTACACACCACTGATTGAACGTACACTAGGTATATATTCCGGTAACTGACTTCCGGAACCTCATTTTTTACATGAAATTAATGTATATGTGTCCCACACGTCCCCTTGATAGACGATAAAGTATATTTAATGAAATTAATTAATGAATTCAGCCCATTATGAAGTGTCACGCATTGAATGTACGCACCACTGATTGAGCGCACACTAGGTATGTATTCCGGTAACCGACTTCCGGAACCTCATTTTTCACATGAAATCAATGTATATGTGTCCGACACGTCCCCTTGATTGACGATTAAGTAAATTTAATGAAATTAATGAATGAATTCAGCCCATTATGAAGTGTCACGCATTGGATGTACGCACCACTGATTGAACGTACACTAGGTATGTATTCCGTAAACTGACTTCCGGTACCACATTTTTCACATGAAATCAATGTATATGTGTCCGACACGTCCCCTTGATAGACGATTAAGTATATTTAATGAAATTAATTAATGAACTCAGCCCATTATGAAGTGTCACGCATTGAATGTACGCACCACTGATTGAACGGACACTAGGTATGTATTCCGGTAACCGACTTCCGGAACCTCATTTTTCACATGAAATCAATGTATATGTGTCCGACACGTCCCCTTGATTGACGATTAAGTAAATTTAATGAAATTAATGAATGAATTCAGCCCATTATGAATTGTCACGCATTGAATGTACGCACCACTGATTGAGCGTACACTAGGTATGTATTCCGTAAACTGACCGCCGGAACCACATTTTTCACATGAAATCAATGTATATGTGTCCGACACATCCTTTTGACAGACGATTAAGTATTTTCAATGAAATTTATGATTAAATTCGGCACATTATAAATTGTCACGCATTGAATGTCACTATATATACTTGTTTAGGAGGTCCGTTACCCCAGGGCTTCACTATATTTACTTGTTTAGGAGGCCCGTTACCCTAGGGCGTCACTATATATACTTGTTTAGGAGGCCCTTAACTCCATGGCGTCCTACTAGTTTAGGAGGTCCGTTACCCCAGGGCGTCACTAAATATACTTGCTTAGGAGGCCCGTTACCCCAGGGCGTGACGTCACTATATATACTTGTTTAGGAGGCCCGTTACCTCCGGTAAGAATGTTTGTAACAAACAACAAAAACACAAATTAAGTTGTATTCAGATCAGCTTGTATTCTCAAACAGCTTTACATTCCAATGATTGGTAATGGTCCTATATGAAACATCAATCAGTACAGAATTCATGATACTAATATTTATTACATATTTACCGTTGAAATATCAAAAATATTAGCCAAACGAGTGAAATATGTTTGGTATTTCTGAAGACCATGTGAGAGATATCCTCTATACATATATATGACGGTTACACAACGAATGCTTGTTGGATATGGAATATATTTCACACGAGTAATTTTTTTTTGAAATTACAAAAAGACAAGTAAGTTATTTTTTAAAGTTTATCAAAAGACACCAGCTTTAAAAAATACCTTACAAGTGTGAAATATATTTTAAAGGCCTACTCAACAATCACGAGTCGTGGTCATATTCCACTAGTGGAATGTAAAATTTATAATCAACAGTCGGCACGTTAATACAATGGCCTGATAGTGGAACAACACGGGCTATTGTGGTAGAAAAATACCATTGCTATGGTTCCTGCCATCCAGATGATTGTTTGGGTGCCAGTTTTGAATCAGGGTACCACCAGTTTTTATAGAAAATTAGTGGTCTTTTTAATACCACGCACTATAGTACCTAAGTATATGTGGGAGGTACGCTTAATGTCATACATGTACCGAGACAGTGATGCATGTAAGAATACAAATAACATAAGCATTAGGTTATAGGGATATTGAATTATTAACATGTGCTAATGGCATTTTTTTCATGTGTCCAATATGCTTAACGCATTGATTAAGATTTACTTAATATTAAGATAAGAACATTAAGGTTAATATTGGCATATAAAGAAATGTTAATGAAATATATGAAATGTATATCTAAAGTGAGCAGAAACCAATTATTAGGTATGATATCATCACTCATATTTTTATCTTATTAGCTTTTAGACTTTCAGCTCATGAGCAGGAAACACTATCCAAATGCAAATATATCATGGAATACACTGAAGGGTTATAATTATACAGGATGAAAAAGTGTTAAGACTGATATTCAGTAATATCACATATACTTGTAAATGAGACAGCAATAAACCATACATTACTTGATTCAATTTAAATATATATGCTTCCAGAATAATATGAATTCATTTTTGATGCTTTAAAAGAATGGTATGGTAAAACGTTGAGATTATTTACAACATATTGCCTAATCCGATATTACCTGTTAGGCTGTTGATATGTTTACTATGTTTACTTCTTAAATTTGGAGTAGCAAGGGCATGTACATGTAAGTAAGGTAGGATGTTTGTATTCAATTGAGTACAAAAGCAAACTAAAAACAACGTATGAGCTGTTTCTAATCCGGAAGACATGTTAATAAGAAATGGGGACAGGTTATGTCATAAAGCAAAAATTGCAAGCTCACTTCCAAACACGACATGTAACATCTCATGATATCTCTAAAACACATGAAAAACTCACACGTCAATATTGGCAATATATGTAAAAACTGTTCATATCTGATGCTGAAAATTCTGACCTGCCAACTCAACTTTTGTGGTCAAATTCAGAAGCAGAATAAAAGAGAATATTGGCATTTAACAGGTAAATGGCATAACATACACCCAATAAATAGCTCACACAGAGGCACTAAACAATCAGTTAATGACCATTTTTACTACATAATTGCCTCTCAAACTTTCTCATATTTGTGAACAGTCTACAAACCTTATAAATATTATACAAAATATCATAAACATACTAAAAAAAAACACAATTATGATCTCAAGCGTTTAGAAAACTGGAAAATGAATGGCTGATATCTTTTAACCCTGACAATTGCAAATTAATCCTAAGTATTACACGCAAACACAACGTTATCATGTAGTACATTGTACTTTATGTACAAATATACACTTCGTGAAAAATTATTCGCACGTATAAAGAAAAAACAATATTAAGGTCTCACTACATAAACAAAAGAAGTCTACAAGACAATATGACATACACAACTGGAATACTGTAGCATTATCTGTGACTCATGGCAAAAAACATTAAAGAAAAAATGAAATCCAAAGAAGAGCTTCAATGTACTCTTTAAATAATAACAACTGAACAGACAGTGTAGATAAACATTTTACTATCTTAACATTTTTTCATTCTAATTTATGTAAAGAATACCTGAAATGAACATGAATCATTTCTGCAAAACAAAACAAACCAATTAGGATAATTAGCATTACGGCTTTTCCAGTAAAATATCTAACTGACCCAAGGACGCCAGAATAATTCTAGTCTATTCATGGTTGGATTCCCCTCCCATTAAGTCTATGCAATTCATTAAATGAATTCTAAAGGTGATACCCCTAAACAAAACCCGGAGTCCTGGGGTGAGGTAGATGTTTTACTGGAATAGCCCTTACCATCATCAGCCATTAAATTAGTTAAAAGCTGGTTGTCTATACAGCATCTTAAATGAGTGCTCATTTCATGAGATTTCATGAAACAAGTCTTAGAAGTGTTTGTTTTTGTAAGTTTTTTTTAAATTTCATCTGAAATGAACACAAAATAAAGTTTCAATTCTCGACATGACGTATTGCCACTATCATGAAGTCACAATGGTTATATAACATTAGTGTATGTTCCGGAAGTTATTTGTACATTTCATATTAGATTTCAAGATTTATTACTAGATATTTCTAGATATTGTAGACAGACATGCACCACTCAAGGAAAAAACGTCTTAAATACCATATCATTCATGATTGGTGTAATAATGAAATCAACATAATCATTCACATCAGAAATAAACATGAAAAGACGGTAACACCGAAATGTACAAAAAATAGAAATAAAGTAACTAATAAGATAAAAAAGGCTAAGAATAATTATTTTTCCGACATCTTAGAACAATGCAAAAATTCAGGCAAAAACTACTGGAAACAGTTTAGGAAACTCTGCCCTAAAACTGAAAAAAAACAATCGCCAATATTTGTCCATTCAGAAAATAAACACATAACAGATCCATTTAAAATCAGTAATGTCTTTAACCAATGCTTCAAAAATATTTCAAAACAATGTATACAAAGCACAAATGGGAGTGTTACTCCTGAACATTCAAACACAATTTAACAGTTTACAGAAGAAAAACTAAATGGTGAATCTTTTGACTTACCAAAAATTTAAGAATAGTTTGTTGCAAATTTTTTGACCAATATAGACATTCAAAGGAAACTGGTCTTGACAATATAGGAGCAAATTTATGAAGTGTTGCCCAGTGCACCTGTAATTTGTAAATTAATTAATTTTAGTATTGAAATAAATACCTTTCCCAGTCTTTGGAAAAATTCTAAAATAAGTCCTCTTTTTAAAAATGGAAAGAAAGAAGAAAATAGTAATTACAGACCAATATCCGTATTACCCTATATAATGTTTTGACAAACATATTCAGCAACATTTTTATAACGGTTTATGCAGTCATGACCTTATTTTAGAATGCCAATCTGGTTTTAGAGCACAACATTCCTGTCAGACTGCTTTGACAAAAATAGAAAATATGTGGTATGATTCGATAGATAAGGGATACTTAAGATTAGTTATATTTTTAGACTTTAGACAGGCCTTTGATCTTGTTGATCACAACATCTTACTTTCTAAATTAAGATTATATGGTTGTTCAAAAAACACCCAAGCCAACTTCAGAAGTTACTTAAATGACCGTTTTGAAACTGTAAATTTCAAAAACACTCTAGGTGATCCTCAACCACTCACAGTCGGTGTCCCTCAGGGCTGAATACTCGGACCGCTAATGGTCATCCTATATGTAAATGATTTGCCTTTGATAACAAAACATTCGACTGTGAACATGTACCGGTATGCTGATGACACAGCCACCCACACCCATGGCAAATCAGTTGAGAACAGCAATCAAAACCTAAATAATGATGCAAGATCCATTCAAAATTGGTGTGATGTAAATAAAATGTGTATAAATACAGAAAAAACTAAGGCTATGTTAAATGGAACAACTCAACGTAAGTTTAGACAAAAAAAAACCCAACTGTCTATCTTAATAAATGACATAAGAATAGAACATATGAAAAAAGAAAAATTTTCAGGATTTACCATCGATGATAGCTTATCATGGGACAAACAAATTACCGAAACATCAAAGAAATTATCTTATCAAATTTTCCAAATGAGACGTATTCGACTCTTTCTTAATAAAAAAATCTTGTCTCACTACAACTGTTTCGTTAATTCTCATTTTGACTACTGTTCCACCATGGGGAAATAATTCACAAAATTCACGTTGCCAAAATTGAAAAACTACAAAAACTTGCTGCTAGAATCATTTCAATGTGTGATTTTAATACACCATCACTTGTTATGTTTTAAAAAAACCTAAAATGGCCTAATTTTAAAAACCGAATTTCATATCACAACTCTATTTTAATGTACAATGTAACAATATACATAGACGAGGATAAGGTTGATATGGCCCTTTGCTGTACCCTTCACTTCTTGATCTTTGCACACAGTTTTATTGATTTATGCCATGATTCGGCTTCAGTCATTTGGCATAACTCTGAAGCGGCTGCCCAAGTTATGTCCATTACTTTGGCCACAATCCTGGTGATGGTTTCCTTGAACATGACTGATCTTATATACAGTTCTCCATTCCTGTAAATGTGGTGAAAACATAAATTATTGTCAATGACACAACATACATAGCCTTCATTTGGAGAATGGAAAGAAACCACAGGTAACCAGCATCTGTATATCATGAAGATGCTACATTGTACTGATTGTCACAGAAAGGGATAAGGCTGACGCCCAGTGTACAGAAATGAATAAAATTAAATGCAACAAATTCAAAATATTTACAAAGTCCATACAATTACTGCAAACTTAACTAAACTTTTATACACAAGATATAGAGGAGGAATTATTTCAGGATGCAAATAAATTATTTTTTGAGTTGAAAAATTAGAAACGGAAGCTGAAACTTTTGAAGGGTGTTAATTTCACAAAGTTTGTAACTTTTGGTGTTGTATCAAATTGTATAATAAGCCTGTTATTGTTTTCAGTCGATCATATTGACGCTTTGTCAGCGATGTAGCATCTTTAATATGAAACAGCAGGGGACAGTGCAGGTAAATGTACTTATTATGTTGTTGCTATATGCAAAGACAAAATATAATAAGTTTCTGGAAGGTATAAATATTTGCTATTTTTTGGTCATATGCTTTGTGAGTAGTTCTATCAAATGAAATGATATTTATATTATATATCAATAATGGCTTGATAGAATTGATTATTGAGGGTTGAGATCAATTAAGGTCAATATATTTTATTCTTCTCAGTTATTATAACAAGGAATATTCCAAGTCCAAAATATTTAAGTTTTAGATATGACACTTGTTTTCAAAGGGGTGGCATTGCATTATGTTTGCCTTCATAAAAGAAACATTAAAAACATCCATCTACTACAAACAAGTATAAACAACTTTCTTTTCGGTAACATGTATTTTGAAGCATGGCAATAGTCAATGGTATTACATATTAAGTTATGACTCCCATATACATAGCTTTTTTGTGGTTTCTGGTTCATTTTTTGAGATTTATTTATTATTATGGAATTAATGAAAATATAGTGACCAAATGATTTCTTTTAATATTGAAAATTACCTACCCTGGTGATTCCCTCAATAAATGAAGGAGCGCATCTGCAGCCCCACGAATTGTACCCCATTTGCTGTACATGCTGCAATGCATAAAATGCAACACTGTACTATAAATACTTATATTTTATTGAGAACTATCTCAAATTGATTTACGTATAATGTGTATGTAAAGTTAATAAAAATTGTGCATCAATATACATATTATATATCAAAGAATTTTAAAGAATTAAATGTTAAAGATAGAATTATGAATACACTCAATTTAATAGTACTTACTCCTTTGGAACTTCTACCAGGAAAGTCCGCCTTACCCAGACTTCCAACGCCATGTAAGTTTGCAATTGTTAAGTTGGTGATTAACAGTGTAACTTGTAAATCCTAAACACAAATGGTGATGGTGTTGCATGGTTTAATAATAGTTAAATTGATATACAAACCATAATACAGGCATAAATCTTGCAATGCTTGTGTCGTAAATGATTGGAAAAAGTTGTTAATGATATAAATAAGAAGACATATGTCAATCTGGTTACCACAGCGAATTACAATTGCAAAGGAGAAAGAGATAGAGATTGGGCAGGATTTAATATAAAAGTAAAACTTTCCTTTGAACAGCTATTGCTATTGTACTTGTTCCAAATGCCACAAAGTAATGAAGCGACATAAAGGTGTCAATTTTCATGCATCAAAGACATTGCCATAAACAGTTTACTTCGAAGGTGTGGAATTGTGCATTGGATGCCAAACATGCAATATTACTGCATTGCAATATGTACATCATGGCACAACCTAGAGTTGAAATAAATTTCCATTCCTTCCTCTGCCATTAATAAGATGTCCAACAGCCTGATTGTTCATACTATTTAAGAAATATAATTGGTATTAAATGTTTTCAAATTACCGGTAACTTTACACGTATTACCAGTGTTATGTTTAATGAACATGTAGATAAATTAATGAATTACCTCCGCATTAAACTTCAGAAGTCCATAACCGCGGGTGCTTCTCTCCGGGCCATGTAGAAATTTTTCATGAAAGGTGCTGGGAAATGAACAATTATATTTTGAAATTTAACACAATTTGACATAAATTCAAGGTTATAAAAGCCCAAAGGTTATCTAAAGCTCAACTGGATATATACACAAAAATGACAAATACTTTCTTTTTAAAGAAACCAACTGGTATAGCACTTTGTCAGTTCGGGATATGCCTCATCAGTACACTCAGTAATGAAAATATGCATCTAACTAACATGAATCTCTCTCATCGATATTGCCATATACCCTATTTCGGAAATGCCACAATTGGGGGACTTAAACCATTTGAACAAGTTTGGATATAGTTGTCACGGTAGACAAATATGAGTGATATCCACTGATCAGTTTTAGAAAGAAAGTTTTTTTAAATATTTTGATACAAATTGTCCAAATTGAGTCCATTTTGCACTACCCTTCAGGTTCCCTTGGAAGTACAGCCTGTGTAATTTTGAAATCCCTCCCAGTGACAAAAACACAAAATCATAGATTTCGCTATTTCTGTACAATAAGACTTTACACAATGTGTCGATATCCTTCCTGCTACATCATCAATTAATAATTCCTGCAAACATTTAAAGTTCCTTTTGTTATCAAAATGAGCAGTTATCATAGGAATTTTACCTGTCAAATTTGGCCAATTTTCAATCAGTAGTTATGAAGAAGTCATTTTCAATGGACGGACAAAGGACGGTTCATACCACAGTAATTTATTAGCTCTCATTGGTCATTTAGACCATGTGCGCTCATAATGTGAATACATCATAACTTTTGCAACATTCGAATACATGACATTGAAAGTGTATGCAACTATCCTTAATGTAGATGTTACATGTAACAATTTATTTCTTTGATGCTATTGTAATTTTTCAATTCCTTTGAAACTTTCTTTACTAAAATATACTTGCATTTTATTAAATTATGTCTAGAAATAATATAACACGTTTGTTTAATGGCAAGCAACCATTAATAATTACCTCTTCACCATGCCGGATGGTATTTCAGCTAAAGGGTTGTAAAGAGTGTGCAGCTGAAAATGACATAGAGATGCATTTACTACAATGATATGCATTGGAGGTACAAACGTTGGATGGATAGGATGGATAGGTAGCGATGCTGTATATAATCCAAAAAGGAACAAAACATCGAAGAATTCAACAAACCAACATTTCTTGATATTCCTGTTGTTATCAGAATGTGTTGTGATATAATGATCTAAATATTACACATTTATCGGTCATATACATTAGCAATATAAAAAAACCACTCTTATTGCAATTGCACTTTCCAACCAGGCATTCTGGCATGTGTCTTTAATATAAGTTTTTCTGTGTTGCATCAGGACATGTGTTTACTTACAGCATTTTCTATTTCTTCAACCGAGAAAGATTTTGCTGTGCTTTGGTCATCTTCATCGTCTGTATAGACATCATCATCCTGTTTTAAACAAAACAATCACCAATGTTTATATGAATACTACACTTAATGTCTGGAAATATGACCTATGAATTGCGTTTTGTGAAAACAATTTGTTCCATTATTAATGTATATATAAATATTGTATTCAAAATTGACAAAAATGTTGTTTTCACATAGTCCGGCACAGAGATATAGGAAAAAGATCACAATTCGTTGTTTGTTGATCTTTCCCCTATATTGTATTTAATATATAGATATTGTATAACTATTATTAATAGTCATTATATCATAGGAGTACCTTGATTTCCAGTGTATTGCATGCTCCGCTGGATAGCCCAAACCCTCCAATATAGGATAGAAGTTTTTAATTTTGCAGATAACCCGCTCAGATCCATAGTCCGTAGGTTATCTGCTGTGGTACATATGTATGTAATACTGACTCTGAAACGCCTGACTTCAACGGATGGGAGTAGAGGAACTTCTCAAATCTGACATGTTATATATAAATGTTTTCATTTGGATAATAATAAGGCCTAAATCACAGAATTTTGTAGCTGTATTTTTTAATATGGCAAACTTAATACCATGTTCCAAAACGTATAACCACAGGCATACTCGATTCATTCCATTTTTTGTTTTGTTTTTCTTTGAAGAGATATAGAAATCATAAATCTAACCTGTTGCAACAACAGCGGTGGTGTTACGTCCAATCCCAATGTAGGAACTCTCAATTTACTTTCCCACCTGTCCTTATCATCCTGCCAACAAAGTATGACGTATTCCTTTATGATAACATGGACTTATTGCGAGTTTATGTCTCATATAAACTTTTGAAACAGTATGACTCTCATTGAAGTACACATGACCTGCTCGTATGGCAATGACAATGACATACTGCCGTGTTTTAAGATGGAAATAACTCCAATTTATGCTGCAGCCCCATCATGTGACACACCAACTGTCAGGCTGGTGATAAAGGAAGATGGCTGTGAAAGTTGATGTTCTGTGTGTGCTAATAATATCTTTGAAATAATACTTAACAATCTTTCATTTCAAATATAACTATAGCCATTGAACTGCTTTTAGCTGACAGTTGTGGGTTAATGAATCGAAATCCGACAAATTCAACATGAAAACATAGCTGTCTTAATTAAATTTGCCTTTGTCAAGTTGTCATGAATCATTATCACAGAACTGCCCGCAGAAAGCATCTGAATGCTTAAGTTTAATAGACATGAAATAATGTCATATCACTATAAGTGAAAAAATACACATCAGGTACATATGAACAAAACTGTTCCCATATTGGTTCTCTGAGTCAATATCATGTCCATTTTTGTAAAAGATTCTGTACAATTTTATGCACCTATTCTTGGGTGTAGGATCTTATACATGTACTAACATTCTGCCTGACTTTACCTCAAATTTTGATGTTACTTTTTCTATTACTTCTTCTGGAATTCTTCTAGGTCTCTTAGACTTCTGAAACACAAAAAAAGTATTTTCACAATTCAATCATTCTTCACTAGTAGGAGGTCATTATGATTGCATAATGTAATACAATTATCTTGAAACAAGAATAGGCGTGAATACATGATAGATATGTATATATTGTATTTTTTAATTTTGCAAATATATTTACCTTGGGTGGTTCATTCCTGTCACCAATTTCAGCTACGAAAAAAAACAAGCTTGTATGAAATTCATCATTGAATGTGAATCAAATAACAACCAATAAAAAGTTGTTTTTTTTAACTGGTCTTAATTGATATTGCATTACCAAGAAGTTATACATTGCACATAAAGGCCTGATAAAATCAAATACACTTAGCTCTATGATTTACTGAATTATATATGCACTTGAAAAAACATCTGAATGAATAAACAGTGGTCCCTCAATAATCCGGACACCTTCGTTCCCACGTGTCTGGATTTCAAGTCTTTTGGACTTCAATTTTCTGAACGGGTGTGTACAAATAACTTTTCGGAGATCTGCTCCTGAATGATATGACGCCCCAATTGTGAGTTTTTCGGATTATGGCAGATTCACTGTAACAAGTATTTGGACGTAAATGTATAATTTGAAAATTGCGATGAAATTAAATGTTACTACTGGTTATTCTAATTTCTTTTATCAAATTTTGGATATTTACCTTCCTTGTTTGTAATATTGTCATCCTGAAAAAAAATGTTTTGGAATGTATTATGGATCATTATTGCAGTATTGTTATAATTTACTTGCGTATCTTGTTTAATTTATGTCCATAGATACATGATCTGTCCACTCCTTCCACACCATTGTTTTTCAACAGTTTTAATTTAACGGTCCCCTAAGTTCCAAAATCTCTGTTGATAATAGTTATTTTTTTAGAATTCAACACAAAATGTACACATTACTCATTTTACCTTAAAGGAAGGTCAAGATAATTTAAATTTGGTAGCATTTCATTAAATCACACTTCTGGCCAACTATTACTATAAATGTATATAAATCATGTTAGTGCATTGAATATCGTGCTGGTTACAATATATGACCACCCTAATTATTACTGTCCATGTAAGTCCTGATTGTTTACCTTGCATTCATTACAAATGAAGTGAATTGGCTCCTCATCCTCGTGTAACCCTACACACATTGGATGGTACCACTCTTCGCAACATTCGCATTGAATGTATTTTCTAAAATGTAATCAGTAAATATATGTCAACAATGGTATGATGTTCCAATGGTAGGTATTTAACTTGTGCGACATATTCCTCCACAAATTTGAATTAACAATAGGTCTATATCTCTTTATCGTTACTGACAATCACATTAGTAGTTATTGAATAAGCTTGTTATATTACATGTAACAGAGATTATGATTAATTAAAAATTATTCTCAATGCCTCTGCTAGGGATCGAACTGGGGACCTCTGGATTACTAGACTAACGCTCAACCGATCGAGCTAAAGAGAAGATATCCCCCTCCAAGGAAGAACTCGTCCTCGAGTTTCCCGTGGTGACAATGATGCCTTTGCAAGTCTCATAAAGAAAATATTATCTTACCTGCCATCATTTTTTGTTTTGCATACGCAAAATATTCGTGCATTCTTCTTTATCTTTGGGTAAATGTACGACTTGCGTTTTTCCTTTAAAATATAAAGCAAAGATACATCTAAAGCAAAAGCAGTATCCTGCAGGGTCTTCATGGTCACATGAGTTCTAATACAGATACACATTAATGTGGCGGATGACAATATTTATTGTCATTTTGGCAGATTATTCTTTATTCCGCTAACCTTTGCCTATTTACTTTTGTAAACAAGTTTGATCTATGTCAGAAAACAGATTATTTTCATAGTATTTAGCAATCCTGGCAGTAAATATGCAAACAGAGCTTCACAGCGTGGATAATTATATCACGTGTTTGCATGTAGATTTTCAATTTTCAAGTGACCGTTGAGGTTCAGCACATGATCCTAAATGTTCTTTATTACATTGTGCAGTGATGACAAAAATTAAAGTTTGTAACAACAAACGCATTTTTATAAACTTCAAGTCAATGAATATTTTAACTTATTTAGCAGCGCATTCAATACATGCCATATATGGATTCATAACATTTTCTACATTCTTGAAGGTACATACAATATTAAGCAAACACCCCTTGTCATGATTCAGACCAGGTATGCATTATTTTTCCATTGGCACGTGATTGAAGAATGCTAAAAATGTACACTGGTCTTGATCTTATATATAGAGTGAAACACAACAGCTCAATGTATGTTAACAATTTCATAAAATGATTATCACACACCAACGCCTATGAATAATTCCTGTTTCAACAACATCTCGGAGTAGAAAATAAGATTTAAAGGAAAATGTAAAGCTCTATTCAAGGCTTCTTAGCGATGAAACCGGTGGCCGAGTGGTTAAGGCGTGTTCCGTTTTTATCGCTATAGCCCTCCACCTCTGGGTCACGAGTGCGAATACCACATGGGGCAGTTATCAGGTACATATTTGAATGATGTCAGAATATTAATGACGTTTTTCATGTAGACTAAACATTTACTGAACATGTCTATATAAACGATTTACTTTTACCTTTTTCCCTCCTCTTCGTAATTTCTGTTTGTATAGTGTGCCTGTAATACGTTTCAAAAGAACTGATTTCAATTCTAAATATTGCATTACTTCATGTCATCAAATTTCATCAACTTGGATAAAGCTGGCTATGTAACAAGAAAATGGTTTTGACTAAAATAATTACACTGCTACAAAGTTATTTCAATTTTCTGATAAGTACATAACCAATAGTTCTAGAGAAAAAAAGTCATCACATAACATAAAAAAATCATTATGTGAGATTAATTGACCAATGTATTTTAATTAGAGTCTAACTTGTGATGATTAATGTGAGGGTTGTCACATGACAACCATTACATTCATTATATATACTCTGTTATAGTATTGTAAACTGGAGTCTCTCCTGAGGCTTGGGCCTCGGCTGGGATCAGTTAGGATTATTTGTGAGTGACTCAGAGCCATCTGATTTCGATGGATTGGAGTAGACTTGATCAGCTGTAAACGTGATTTGATATTCCGGTGTATGTACTTTGATAACAGACAATCACAATGAATTTATTTTCATTTTTTATTGAATTTGGTGAATATGTGTGTGTTCATATCCTGCTGTTAATATATGTCGTAGAGCCGGCAGTTTTTAATGGTTTTTGAAAACATTTCGTAAGATAGCCCGCTTCATCAGATAGCCCTAATAAGGCAATTTTCAATGTTTTAAATGGTATAGCCCAGGGGCAATACGCACGATATTACGGTAGTGTCAGTACCATATCAAACTTTTAACTTTACAATAGAAGAAGCTTATGAATTGTGAATTGTGCCTTTGATTGAAGGAGAAATCAGGTTAATTGGAAACTAGATTTTTATGTCAGAATGACATGAAAGCCGAAAAGTTTGCTCCTGTAGATTTCAGACTGTGACTATGAATGGAGGTCATTAATTATCATATTTGTTTACCTTCGTTAGAAAGTGGTCCCTGTGTTGTATTTCGGTTTTGCCCTTCATCAGATTGGATGCAGCTTCCTTTCATGGTACGGTCTGTAAAGACAAAAATCAGGTTAATTGGAAACTAGATTTTTATGTCAGAATGACATGAAAGCCGAAAAGTTTGCTCCTGTAGATTTCAGACTGTGACTATGAATGGAGGTCATTATTATTATCATATTTGTTTACCTTCGTTAGAAAGTGGTCCCTGTGTTGTATTTCGGTTTTGCCCTTCATCAGATTGGAAGCAGCTTCCTTTCATGGTACGGTCTGTAAAGACAAAAATCAGGTTAATTGGAAACTAGATTTTTATGTCAGAATGACATGAAAGCCGAAAAGTTTGCTCCTGTAGATTTCAGACTGTGACTATGAATGGAGGTCATTATTTATCATATTTGTTTACCTTCGTTAGAAAGTGGTCCCTGTGTTGTATTTCGGTTTTGCCCTTCATCAGATTGGAAGCAGCTTCCTTTCATGGTACGGTCTGTAAAGACAAAAATCAGGTTAATTTGAAACTAGATTTTTATGTCAGAATGACATGAAAGCCGAAAAGTTTGCTCCTGTAGATTTCAGACTGTGACTATGAATGGAGGTCATTAATTATCATATTTGTTTACCTTCGTTAGAAAGTGGTCCCTGTGTTGTATTTCGGTTTTGCCCTTCATCAGATTGGAAGCAGCTTCCTTTCATGGTACGTTCTGTAAAGACAAAAATCAGGTTAATTGGAAACTAGATTTTTATGTCAGAATGACATGAAAGCCGAAAAGTTTGCTCCTGTAGATTTCAGACTGTGACTATGAATGGAGGTCATTAATTATCATATTTTTTTACCTTCGTTAGAAAGTGGTCCCTGTGTTGTATTTCGGTTTGCCCTTCATCCGATTGGAAGCAGCTTCCTTTCATGGTACGGTCTGTAAAGACGAAAATCAGGTTAATTGAAAACTAGATTTTTATGTCAGAATGACATGAAAGCCGAAAAGTTTGCTCCTGTAGATTTCAGACTGTGACTATGAATGGAGGTCATTAATTATCATATTTTTTTACCTTCGTTAGAAAGTGGTCCCTGTGTTGTATTTCGGTTTTGCCCTTCATCAGATTGGAAGCAGCTTCCTTTCATGGTACGGTCTGTAAAGACAAAATCAGGTAAGTATGACAAGATGATAGGTAAGAAGGGCCAGTGGACCCAATCACCATAAATAAATGTGTTTGAAAAGACAAATGGGAGAGAAGCCAACTATCAATTTTTGGAAATATTGTTTTAGTAATTTCTGACAAATACCGGTGACATCCACTTTACAGTTCCACGCGATATGAGTTTTAATTACTTATACTAATTAATCATATTTATACATAAAACAAACCATATCCACATCGCATTATTCGCAATGCAATTCTCTTTCGTTCTTCTAAGATTTCATCCCTGGACCAGTTTAGCTGATATCCATCGTTATTTATGAAGTTTTCAGCAAACTGCAATGATTGAAAAAACATAAAGATAAATCACTAAACTTTATACACATCTAAAAAATCATGTCTAGTTAGAAAAATATTGCTTATAATATTAACAATGAACTGCAATTATGTTCATTAGTTTGAATAATTTTTATAATGATAACATTAATCATCTATGAATTCCTGCATTTCATTATAGTACAAAAGATCGTACTTTAATTCATTCAGTACACCAATACCATATATATATACAGCAGCTTTTCTCACAGTTTGTATATGTTGTATGGATTGTTCTTTATTAGAGATGCTACATCGCCGACAGCATATATAATTGTCACTCATTGTACAAAAATGTATATTATATCATGGAACTAATAAAAAAATTTAACAAAATCCCAAAAATGCATTGAACTTTATCAATACTTTCATGTACAATATATAGAGGAAGACTTATTTCGGGACGCAAACATTTTATTTTAGTTGAAAACAACAATTAACAAATACAGCTTATTTTCAAGAATGATCAGGTAATACCAGTTTGTAACAAATGGTAAATTAATCTATTCTTGTTTTCAATCGATCGTACTGATGCTTTTTCGGCGATATCGCTCTTCAAAGAAACAGGAGCAAAAGTAATTAGCTGACGCTTTTGCAAGAAGTAAATATCCTAAACCTGTATTTCCCATGTATTAGCAATAGATATCGATAATTGAAGAAAATGTAGTATTACCTTCAGGACATAGACCCCACAAGACAAGCTATCAAATTGTTTTGCATGTGGAACTGTTTGTAATTTCCACCGTTGGCCCTCTGCGTCAACAGAATTGATGAAGTTGCTGAAAGGGGACAAACAATCAATTTTAATTCCGTTAAAGTTCATGATCTTTAAAGCAACTGCAGATATCATTTCATCATCCAGGATACGTTAATTTTTTTTCCAATAAATATTTCAAATAAATTATATTCTTACATTATACGGAATAGAAAATACTAACACATTTTTGGACGGTGGCATCTTGATATCATTTTACAGGTTAAACAAAAATTTCCATACAAATGCAGCAAAAAATGTCAGGTTATTGGTTACCACATGACTGTTTCAGGAAAAACAACATAGAATTTCCATGATAAAGCGTTTCTTCAACAAACTGATACAATGTAGACATATACAATGGCAAACCGTGCATAAGTTATGTTGTGAAATATGTCAGTAGCGAATGTAACATTTCTGATTTCAATTAAATAACTAAAATAATAAACAATATAACAAACAACAACAACACTATAACATTTTGAAACAATTGTCAAGATATTCGATGACATTACCAAAATAGTTTTATGCATGTTTATGTATATTATTCTCAAAATTCATGAGTACAAATTAGCATTTTTATTTGTCATAGGCATCCATTCTATTACCATGGCAAATGAGGTTGAAGAGAGTCTTTTTATTGCATTTGGCAGCCCCAGGAAACAATGTTTAAAATTTTTTATTGAAATAAAATTATATTTAAATTTATACTGGTACCACTGGAGAAGAAGTTTAAAATAGGTGTTATTCAGGAAAACCGTGATTACGCAAACATGTCACAAAATGTCTGTCGTGACGTCAATGTCGAAAGTTTTTCGCACCCGAAAAATAACAACACTTTAAAGACTTCCTTTCCATTCTGCCAATTTTCAGCTCACTGGTACCAGTGAAACTGCAGAAGACGTCTAATATGTGTTTTTCAAGATGGTGGCTGTGGCGGCCATATTTGATTTTGGACCGGCCTGAAAAATAGCAACTCTTGCTCATAACAACCTTGGGATCATTTCAGCCAAGTTCCAGCTTAATCTCACTGGTAGAACTTGAGAAGAAGTTTAAAATGTGAAAAGTTTCCGGACGGCGGATGGCGGACGACGACTGACAAAGTACGATAACTATAGGACATCATGAACCTTTGGCTGACCTAAAAAGTAGAAATGACAAAAGGGGTCCAATGTCTTTTGCTACGGTACATCATTGCTTTACAGAAATATAAATGCAACGTCAATATTTTCCATTGCTCAGTTAGGGGTATGTTAAATATAAACTGATACCAAATACCCTAGCATTTGTGTTATTTTCAACTTTCAAAACAAATGACATGTCACCACAAAGCATGTAATTTCACATGCTACCGCTGTAAAAAAAGTCATAAAATGATAAATGGTATTCATGCTTAAACCAAATCTTACTCACTATAATTCATATCATCAACAAGAACGCTTATGAAAAACCATATGAATTGTATCACATCATCATGCTAATTTATCTTATTAGAACAAACCTAGCTTATCAACTTGTTTGTTATGTGGTCATGAAGGTCTTATTTCTGTAACGGCATAAAAATATGATGAAACGTTTTGTCCTAAGTATTCTTTCTTAACCACAGGTTGACCATGACTGTAAATCAAAATGAGTGTCATCCCTTAATTTGTTTGTATATATTATAACTCATTATCAGAAATTGTCACATCTCGTGTCTGAGTGGTTGTCTTTGATATATGTCTAATGGTCCTTATTATATAGAAAGAAATAGTATGCAATTATTCACTGACTATTTTGAAAATTGAAAAATATCAATGTGCACAAAAAACGTCTTATTTTGATTTTCCAAAATTCATGGAAACTAAGTTGTCTGATGGTGTGGATTTCACACCTGGATACCTTAAATCAATATCTCAATTTAACAATATGTCATGATTACACATAAATTATTTTAGTTTCTGAGTAAAATACTTTTTCATGCATATAACATAATAAATAGTAAATAAACATTTCCATGCTAGTTATGCCATCATGACAACTTAGGAATGTCTGTTACATTTAATAGAGCTTATAGCAAAACCATTTTTACAGTATTTTTCATTTCTTTAGCGATAAATGTTCTACCAATTCAGATGGTTTTTCTTTATTTTCAAAAGAAAGTAAACAATCAACCTATAACTTATAACTTCATTACATACCACCAGAACTGCAGTAACGAATTACAAACAGTTTGATTTTCTCCCATTGGGTTCATATAAAGGAGTTGTTTTTCCTTTGGTTTTATGATCTATAGGTAAAATAGTAATTTGAGATGAATTTGATACATTTAAAACTATAACAATTTAGACATAAAATGATCAGTTGTTCAATTAAATATATTTCTTATGGTTCTGGGGTATAAATTAACAACAGGTCCAATGGCCTTAACGGTCATCTCGATATCGATCATGAGTAAGCATACATCAGAGTCCATAGAATATTTACCAATGTAATTTGACCCCCTCCTCGTGTGGGTAATGTGAAACCCCAGGTTCATGTAATTCCTAATTTCTGGTAAGGACCTTACAATGCTTTCATCTATTTTGTGTATTTAATTTTACCTTATCTGGAAGTTAGGAGGAAGATTTTTACGCTAAGGCGTATACGCCTACAGCGTATTGTCGCCAGTCAGAAACCGGAAACATTTTTTTCCTTTCCGCCTACGATGACCTCTGGCGGACGTTATTGGCTTTAATCTGACATGAAATCTATTATAACATCGTAATCCATACAAACCTGACAACAACTAGGTGCACACATTAATCCGTTGTGTGAGCTAAACCTATCTATCATAAACCTTCCTTTCCATGTTAGTTTATTTTAATGTGTACCGTTTATCTACAAAACCAAAAAATCGTTGTACCCATGCTAACCGATTGCATACCAGTCGCGCAACTTCCGGTTGAGGTGCCAATATAAAATTCACGTATTGGATAATGAGAAATGAAAGACCCTTACGTAATATTTGTCGAATTATAAAATTAATTTGCGAAGTAGCTTTTTAAAGTCTTTTTATGAAATAGGCAGTTGAAAACTTTATTCAAACATTCGGTGAATTCCGTGAATCTCCTACTTCTAAAAATACCCATGATGCAACCGGATGTTTACATTCATCGCCATTACTGATCAAGCTGTTTCCTCGAAAGCCTCCAACAAATCCATTATCATCTTGTCTAGTTAATACCATCGGCAATAACAAGTGTAAGTATGCGTTTCTAGAATGTTTCATCTATCATTGTTTGTCCATTGTTATGATTCTTTGCCTTGCATTTTGACAAAACAGTGGTTTTCATTATTTGTTTTGATGTTGAATCAACAGCCCGTAACGTCAATCTATACAGATCGAGTAAATTAACTTAAATTAACGGAATGGACTTCAATAATTGAAATACCGAAAAGTAGGAGAATTGGCTTGAAATTTGAAAAGGGTATTATTTTAAGAGAATGGACCTAAATATGCATTCTTTATCATTACATTGGGGTATATGCAAAAGGTCGAGGGTGTATTTTATTCAGAAATATTTTAAATTCATTTTTCAAAATTACGCAATTCACGCCACGACTTTCGTCACCGAAATGGAGTGCAAACGCATCTTTATTGGCATTTTTCCCAGAGAATGGACCCAAATATGCCTTCATTATCACCAACTTATTGGTACATATTCATATTCCATATATGACAGATCATGAAAGCCTGACAGATCATGAAAGCCAGGTTGTAGCTACATATGTTGCTCTGTGCACATTCTCATTAAGATTGATGTCTTTAGGTTTGCAAGGAATATTGAAATGTGGTCTCACTAGTTCAATTTAATTAAATATGAATCCTATATCAAGATACTCAAATGCTTTCTAACAAAGATACATCACATGATATCAGACAATTGTGTAATTTGGGTATAATTTGATTATCAATGGTATATGTTTAAGGGTGGGGATTGGAACTAAATTCTGTAAGCATTATATTGTCCCCACCCCTTAGACTGAGGGGGAGGGGTGTGTGAACCTGTCAATTTGTAAAATAATGATTTTCGCATGACCAAATGCTAAGTCCCATTATATCCTTAACTGTTTGTGTTAAAAAGCTTTGTACTGATCACAAAAACAATTATTGCCATGTAAATTAGACTCTTTCTTATGATGTTTCCTTTCACATCAATTTGATTTTACTATATTACATCAAGATGGAAATATACTGTTTTTTCATGTGTATTTTGGCACCAAGCACAATATAAAAAGTTATCATACACAAAATATGTCAATTTAAAAATTACATGTTTCTTGCACTTTAGGATAAGACAAATCCCACTGTTTTTATGTAAGATTGCTCACTCACATTGTTTGTGAAACGTGTGGGGACTATAATTTCCTCGTTGTCTGTCCGCTGAAGTCTGTCAGCACTATCACAAGCTAGAGCTAGAGAGTTATTAAGTTTGTAACCAAATCATGTAGCCTAATGCTGAAGAAGTTTTTAGTTTTTGAAAATTTAATTTCTTGTTTTAAAGTCAATAAGGAAATCACATCAACCAAGATTGTGTGACAGTTATGTCGCATGATGTAAACCATCGTTATATTACTAACCAGTAAATCGACATGATATTAAATCAAAATCATTTAATTTACAGGTGACAACAGCCATGGAACTACATTGAGAAAGAGCGACAACAAAATGTATACAGAAATGCTAAATGGGCAGTTTAAAAAATCCACAACCAGCCATGGAATTACATTAAGAAAGAGAGCTGCAACAAAATGTAATAAAGAAATGCTAAATGGACAGTTTAAAAAATCCACAACGGTGTATAAATCTTTCAACAAACTTTATGATATAAAATTCTACTATACTTTCAATCCTGGAAAGTGTTAAATAATGTGCCAAATTCATACTTGAACAAATTAACAGATAATGAAAGTGACCAGCATTCTTGAGATGATCTTGAGAAATTGACAGATTTTTACTTGGAAAGAAAGTTCTAATTTTTACGGTTAGTATAATTGTTGTATTGATGGTATTTATTGCTGAATTTGAAAATAAAGTGTATTGTTCATCATGTATTGATATATGTTGTTTGTTTCTTGAAAGTAACAGCCATTCATCTGAAAATATTAATTCTAAAACTTGGTCATTATACGTCTTAATTACAAATAATGATTATGAAAAAATATAACTATTTGCTGTTGAATGTTGCAATTCAGACTTGATAGCATTTGGAGGGCTGACGAGCCGGGGTTGACTGGTGGCTGTGAAAAGAACACTACTGATAAAAATAAGTGGCTACTGAAAATCACACTTGGCTTTTTTTAGCCCACTACATCAGATGGTGGGCTTATCAAATCATGCTGTGTCTGTCGTCCGTCCTGAAACAATTCTTGTTATCGCTATTTTTGGGAAAGTACTGGATGGGTCATTCTCAAATTTCATTTGTTGGTTCCCCTTGCTGCCTTGTTTTGCATATTCCATTTTTGGACAAATACGATAAACAATATGGCCGCAAGGTGGCCATCTTGTATTTGTGAGTAAAAGTTTGTATCACTATTTCTTGAGAAGTACTGGATGGATCATTCTCAAATTTCATTTGTTGGTTCCCATTGATGCTTAGTTTTGCATATTTCATTTACGAACAAATCTGATAAACAATATGGTCGCCAGGTGGTCATTTTCGATTTGTCGAGAGTAATAGTTTGTTATTTCTGACTACTGGATGGATCTTTCTCTAATTTCATTTGTAGGTTTCCCTTGATGCCTTGTTATATATACAATTGCTGAGCATAAAGAGAAGGTCTCAAATATGATTTTAGATTTGAACCCATGGTCTGCAACACCCTTGCAGACTTGACTCTTTAGTCATAATTTTTAAACGGCTAAGATTCACACCCCAAAACTATATATATATGTAAAAATAACAAAAACACACGGACACATTACTTTCACTCCATCGGTGGGAGCTCTTCGATATATACGATCGTTGAGCATAAAGAGACAATCACAAATATGATTTTAGATCCATCTTTCTAAAATGAATAAAAAATCATTGATGATGGGCACCAAGATCCCGCTGTGATCTCTTTTTTTTTTAAGGTTCAATATTATCAGGGTGAGCCCTGTATCACCAATATGAAGATTCATACAAACTTTACATTGACTAGCTGCACAAATGAATTTGTTATGTGAACTATCATATTCTCTTTTGGTAATTTCTGATTGTTTGATTTATAATGCTATGAAACTGGCAACTACAAAACTCTTTTAATTTCTTTGGAGCGCTGACTTTTCAATGAACACTGAGTTTTGACCGACCATGCTGACTTTTATCGACAACTCTCTACTTTTCCATTGTGATCGAAGAAAAGTCAACTTTTGCTAATCTTGGATACCATTTAATTTCTATTACATATGTATACTGTGTACTCAATCCAAAACATCATATTAATACTGTTTTTTCGCCTTAGCTTCCAGTACTTTCAGTACTTTGATTGAAATTATGGTCAATATGACCCTTTTTGGCCCCACCACTCAGGCCCAAGGGGATACGACGGAACCATATAATTAACATTTATGATAGACCTTTAGCCATAAAAGCTTCCTGCAAAATTTAATTCAATTTGGTTTAGAAGTTTTGGAGAAGAAGATGAAAATGTAAATTGTTTACGACGGACGACGGTAGACAAAAGGCGATCGCAATAGGTCAATGACCCTCCGGTTCAGATGACTTTTAATTTGCCTTTTAAATTAAACACTTCTTCTGTTGTTTTCTTCAAGATTTAGACAAGCTTGTTTTGTCCGAAGTGATGCATATTGAAAATGGCTTCATTCAGTATTACAGTTAAAAGTTTATAATTTAAATGTTTACCTCATTGACAAATTCTTTAGTAAAAAGAAGATTTGAAAAATTTTTACAATCTTGAATAAATACCTCATTTAAAACTAATTTTAAACCTAGTGCACTATTATTTAACAAGAATGTTCTATTATATCAACCAGTACTACACTATGATTACACTACAGGTGAACTAGTATTGTACTACACAAAAACAGTTGATTGACAAGTATAAAAATACCTACAATCAGAACCCAGTGATGACCTCCTTCATTTACTGCAGATATACAGGCATCATACTTTTGGAAATTATCCTGTAATTCAATTAATTATCACAAATGAATTGTCCATAGCAAAAGTCTTCTGTAATTGTCATTCAACAAAGATTGACATTTCATAATTTAAAACAGCTTAACATAGTTAGCATTCATCCGTCCAATTTCTTTAATTAATACATATGTAGTCACATATATGTGATTTACTGTTTAAGATAACTTATTACAATGAAGAAAGAGAATGATTTTCGAGGAATTTAATTTCAGTTATACTATCTTCATAACGTAACGCAATGCATACCAATGATAAAAACTTGCTACTCTGTCCATGTCCTTGAAATAGAGCCGTGGCTACCACACTACTGATATGTAGGTAATTGGTGCCATTTGTAAGAATGCTCAAGTATGCATCAATTATCTAAAAGGAATAACAAGAAAATTTATTTGTTTCAGTTATGCAATACTAACTAAGGAACATTCTATGATCAGTGAAAAAAGCTACATTTACCTTATAATATTTAACCAAAGTGTTTGCATATAGGTCCAGTTTTTCTTATATTCTACAAAATATTTGTATGCAAGGAATTGCAAGACTTGCTGTATTCAGTTTTGTTTCAATTTTTCATTTCTTCATTTCTCGATCCCACCTTCTATATTTAATCAATCGGACATAATGTACAACTCATGTCCACCACTTTTGTAAATATCACACTTACCTCGTCTGATAAGGTAGTTTTCAGGAAATGGATGCTTCGTCTGCTTATATTGTAGGCACCAATTTGAACTATTGTCATGTCATCTGGTGGATTGCTCCATATATCCATGAGCTCTACATTCATATATATGTTTTATGTGATTTCTTTCTTCCTATATACAATTACATGGCTAATGTATTTTCAATATAATTAAGATACATCGCTCATACTGTATTGCAAAATCACTTTTCCTATTTCTTCAGCACATTGTAGTCAATTATAGTAACATCATTATTTTATCTTATTATAATACTTGATTGAATTATTTCTGCCCATGACATCTCCCAACACATCATGGTTTAATAAGGTAGTTTCTTCAATTGATTATATCATAATATTTTAGTACCTTTCTCTTCAGAGGAACACGTCTGATTGACTGTCTCTGTTGCGGTGGTTGGAACACGGGGTTGCTTCGAAGCAATCACCTTCTTTGGAACAATTCCTTTTCTCTGTTGCTTTCTATATGGCCGACGGTTTGATGTTCTCCGCCATTTCCTCTTCTTCCTGATAGTTAACCCAGCAACCTTCAACATCTTTTCATCTACAATGCTAGAAACCTGGGTTAACTGTTCATGTACAACCTGTAGTTGCTTTACATCGGTGATCAAATATAGACCATTCTCGATGAGCCTTATTTGTTCTAAGCAATCTCGTCTGCAGGTGTCCTCAGTAACCTGTTTGTCAATTACATTACTGTCCTGCTCAATCACTGTATTGCCCTCTGTATCATCACTGTCTACTGGACTGAATGCAACAAATGCGCTTTCATCCAACGTAAACAACGGATGACTTAGGTATTCCATCATAGGAACACCACCTTTGCTATGGACATCCAAAATGTGCTTACATGGCCATTTCTTTTTGAAAAAGTCAAGACATGTACACTTTGGAATGCCTTCCTCTACCTGAACCCTGTGTGCAGAGTCCTCTACTACCACATTTGGTGCCATCCTCTCGAGGCAATGACTGATAAAAGTCTTTGGCCTACCAATCAAAAAGTCCGGCAAGTCAGGAGAATGTCGCCTCATATCCTCTCTGGCTAAGATATTGGATCTTTTGTAACTGAAAACATCAATTCATATTTATTACAATTTCTACATCTGCAGGGATTATCCTATGGATATCAGCTCATATCAAACTCTGCACCCCTGACAGTCAATAGTATTTAGATTTAAAATTATGTATATTGCGTACATGACAACAAAAACCGTTCTTTCAAATGATAATTAATTTTGAGAAAAAATTTACACATTTACTTTTTATAGTCATTGTGCTTCGTCTGTCGTCAGTAATGTAACACAATACATATTGTATTATGTTACACTGTATTTTGCTACAGTAAACTTTTCATTTCAAAATGCTACTTCTCTTTCACAAATTTGGTGTGAAGCATCAATTGGGGAGGGCGATCATATTTCATTGGCCGAAACAACTGCGTAGTGATTTCTTTGAAAAATTATCCCTCGAAAAATGGGCAATTTCACAGAATTGTGCATAGTATATTGAATTATAAGGATTAACATTAATATATTTATATGTTATGAAACTATAAATTAACACAAAAATCAGATTGTATTCTCAATCATAAACCGCTTCACGGTTTATTGAGAGTACACTCTGATTTTGTGTTATGCACCATAACATAAAAATACATTGATGTTAAAGTTATATGTGCCGTAACTGATATACTTTATTTGTTTGGCACTTTTTAGTAGAAATTTGATTGAAATGGTAGATATTAATGTATAATACTACATGACTCGTATAATTTACCAGTAAAAAATCAAGCTATAATTATAACAGTGCGAGAAAAAATACGGGAAATATTTATAGCACCGCCTTCTCATGAATAATTGAAACATAAAGGTCACCGGAAAAATCACATGATTATCATATCGAAACACATAAAAATGGATCCCCGAGGTATAGCATGCTTGCATCAGAGCGCTCGTTATACAACGGTATCTGATCAATGTTTATATGACATTCACATACACTTAAACATGTACATTCATATACATCAGTTCGAGCCGGGGTCGAATCCCATACCGAGCGAGCGGTCTGCAGCTCACGCTTGAATGAGCACCCACGTGCGTGTTGTATTTGTTTGTTATCCGTGTCGTTGGCTTACGCGTGCTTGAAAACATATAGGAAGCGTGGGGAGGCGAGGACATTCGACTTGTTGCAGTACTGCAATAAGTCTTATTTACAAATTTGGATTTTTAATACTTTAAAGCCACTCGCCTGTTTGCACTGTAATTAACAAAAAGTTCATAACTTTTAATGCTTAATAGCATATATAAACCTCTATTTTATTCATGAAGGAGCTAGTTACGGCACATATAACTTTAAACCTTCAATGGCATAAATGTATCAAAATATATTAAAACAATACTACATATTTATCAGTTTATCATGTTTATCATTGGTTCTCGAAGCTTTCTGTACCCAGTGTTAAAATTTGTTGATACTTACAGATTATTATATGACCATTTTGATATCACAGTCACACCACTTATCAGCCCCAGAGTCCTAGATATAAGCCAAAGGACCGAAGGCCCGAGGGCTGATGAGTGGTGTGGGTTCACTCCCACTCAGCCAACATATTGTTTTTTTGTATATAAACATTACCTGAGTTTACCTGTGGAAAAGGTGTGTTTAGTCTGTTTCAGAATATGATACATATAGTATACATTGTACAATGTATATTCAGTATAATGGAAATCAATTTAACATTATAGCCAACAATAAAATTAAAGAAAGATTAAATAAATAATGAAAGATTTTCTTCTGTACTTGTATATATATTATATATATGATAATGATGATTAAATATATATTTAATAATTTTATGGGTTTTTTTTTTCAATTGCGCTATAACTTCGGAACTTTATATTATTTTAAAACAAGTACATTTTGAAAATTAAATATAGCTTTTAAAATTAATGTATATATAGTACGTTTAGTTGCTTTTTCAGCAGCATATTGACAATGAAATATTTCAGTATGATTTCTTTTGTATGAGAACGTTGTTTTAACAAAATAATTAAACGTTAATTTTTTTGTAATAATCAAACAGATAATAATTTCTGGTACAAACTTCAATCATTTATTGTATAAACAGTTTGCTGAAACACAGGCATACAATTGTATCTAGATCAAACATAAACAAACAGTCAATTAATATTCCCCCAAAAGTTAAGTAAGCATTAAACACAATGGTTCAAATGTTCTTACTATATCTATCAGTTATTCTGAACACTCGCTCATTTTACTTCTCTGAATATAGCTTGATATGGCAAATGCTCAGATTAGGGTTAATTTTTTAGAAAATGGTAGAAGTGGACATTATTTGGTTCAAGATGGATTTAAGTACTCGCTGAAGACAAGGCGCAATGATAGATATTATTGGAGATGCGTAGACCGTCAGTGTCCAGCAACTGTTACAACGTTGAATAACATCCCTGTGTCATTTGGAAATGTACATCCCGGTGATACTATTGGTCTGGCTGCATATGCTTTGGAAACAGATCCAATTCCTTCACTGTTTGTAACAGAGACTTTGATGATGATGTTGAGGATATGATTGGAAAGATTCCAACCTTCAATGGATGTAAGTCTGCGCTTTACAGGAGTCGATCCAAGATCATCCCCAAGCTTCCAACAAGACAAGGAGATGTCTTGTTGGAAGACAAGACAAGGAGATATAGACAAGACAAGGAACCTGGAAGGAGACAGCCTCTGGAGAGTGGTTTCTTCTGTGTGATGATACCAATCAGCAAGGTGAACAAATTATGATCTTTGCAACAGAGGCCAATCTTAGACGTTTGGTAACATCACCGGCCACTTTTGGAGATGTCTTCCTGTCCAGGTTTATTCTGTCAACTCTACTCCATCCACGGCTACGTAGAGAACAGTGTTTTCCTTTAGTATTCGCACTGCTTCCAAACAAACGCGAACAGACATAGGCATTAGATTGTTTTCTCTGTTGAAGGATATTTATCACAGTTATAGTTTTTATTGTGTATTTTTTTAAAGGTTTAAAATAGAACATTTTATTTATCACTGTGATGTATGTATTGGACATGCATTATTTAGCTCTAAAGCACAGGTAACACAGGTACTAGTAACCCAGGACTTGATCACTTCTACAAAACACACTATTACTTACCTGTAATTAGTGCCTATTGTTCTCTGTTGTTCCTACCCCCAATGTTAAAATAGGATATTGGCTGAGTGGGAAGATCATGGTCACATTATGAATTTTTTATCATATGTTTTCTTTCATTTTTTGACATCTATAACATAAAAAGCGTCTTAGAAAGTATTTTAAGTAATTTTACCAATATCAACACCTATTGAAATTCATAATTTTTTGACGGATTTAATTAAATTAAAAACAAATAGGCTTAAAGTAAAAGTCAACATACATCAATTAAAATGCATGTTTAAAGCAACAGGTAGTCGTCTTCCAAAAGTATTGTAAAGTTAAAGATTTATTTTCAATTAATTTAATATGCACAGGGATAGGAAAAGTCAGTCTTCGATAACGTCGGAAGGTAAGGCAGAGTTATTTCCCTTCATTTGTGATGTCGTTGACGTCATCGTTGTGGCTTTTTGTTTTCAGCGTTTCGACACCACGCCTTTTGACGTATTTTTACATTAAACTTTGTTTTTGTACACAAGAAACAAAAAACTATAAGCAAAAACATCAATAGCTATAAAATGGGAGGGGGTGTGATATGAGTTTCAAGGGGATAAAATTGTTTATCATATCAAATGTTAAAATTGTGGGCCGGATATGGTGTAACAAGTACACTATACTGGGATACGGATTGTATAGTCAAGGGCCGATACAATGTAACTACCATTTATGCCTACAATCCTGTGTCGTTTGTACAATTCTTTGTGATAACAGGTGGTAGACACTGCTGGTAGACTGTTATTCCATGAGATTTGTCGTAACCTATAGTATACTAGCCATGCTTCAATTCGTCGTAATAGAGTTATGAAACGATTCTTAGTAATTCATTTTTGCATGTCTGCAGATTTCCGGAATTTGATATGTTTTGTTTGTTACAAGATACTTCAATCACATAACAGCAATACGTAATAATAACTCTGTACAGTATAGATGCTGTTCCCGAAATTATACACCAGGCCTATCGATTATAATTAACATTTCATGTAGAAATCTACTGGGTAAAGGAATGTCATTAACTGTTGAATCTTTGCCCGCTCGTGTGTGAAGCAAAATGGAGAAAAATCAAACAAAACAAAATATGACTTATAATTTGTTTCACCTTCCAACGTGGACGACACTCTTCGTCGAATCTTCACAAATTTCACGTTATCTAATGTTTCCCTTTCTTGTAAGGCATTTTCAAAATCAGCATCACTGTAGAATATTTCAACTCTTGTCCCCATGTCGGGTTCCTGGGGTTCCTGCGCTCCCGCCATGGAAGTTCTATGGGTGCACTTGATTCTGGCTTGCCGATTGTGCCGTTTGCCGGTTTTGAGCTTGCCGTCGGCACGTACAATAAAGTAACTCGGCTCAGTTCCAATATGGCTGATATTAACAAGATGGAGCCATCTCAAACTTACAATTTGCCCTAATTTTCACCCTAACTATTTCGACGTTTTGCTGCACATTTCAAAAACATTTTAACATCGAAGTTTTGCAGAACACTCAAAATCAGCTTATTTTGACTGTATTAGCTTGACTGACTAAAAGCAACTTACAATTCTCCAATGTATCACTTAATCTCGCCTTTCGGTAGAACGGGGCGCTATCTTGTTTGCCGCTGTGCCTGTCTATCGAAACCGGCAGTAATTCACGCCGATCGGCACATGCCGAAATTGTGCACGCATATACGGGAGACAATCAAGTGATGTTTGCCGGTGTACCGCCGGCAACCGGCAAAGCGGCAAGCCAGAATCAAGTGCGCCCTACAGTCGCAAAAATGGTCCCAGTCAAAACGACCTAACAGCCATAACGGCCCTAGTCAAAACGGTCTAAATTCATATTTTTTATTCATGAAATTTATTACTAATTAGTGTATATAATATTTGATTAGTATACAGTAAGGGACAATTTGCAAAAATGCATTTTTACGATTTGTTTTTATTTATCGTTGTATCGTTTTTTTTAATGGGGTCCGCCGATGTACCACGTGATAACTTTTAACGTTTGTGCGGAGCTGTCATTGTCATTGGTTATGGAACGTCATCCAACGTCATAATCCCGTTAAAATGACGTTTACTCGGGAAAACGACGTCAAATAACGTTCCATTACCAATGACAATGGCAGTTCCGCACAAACGTTATAAGTTATCACGTGGTACGTCGGCGGACCCCAATCAATATTTTATTTGATGTTATGGAGCAATAACACAAAAATCAGACTGTTCTCTCAATAAACCGCGAGCGGTTTATGATTGAGAGTACACTCTGATTTTTTTGTGTTATTGCTCCATAACATAAAAAGATATAGATGTCAATCCTTATAGTTCAATTTACTATGCACAATTCTGTGAATTTTTTTTCCGAGATTTTTTTTCAAAGAAATCACTACGCCGTTGTTTCAACCAATAAAAAGCGACGTTACAAACGGCGACGTCATTTTCACGTTATGAGATGATAACGTATTTCTAAGCCAATGAAAATGCTCGTTACATAGAAAATTGAATTATTACATATAATATATAAAAGTCAAAGTGATATAAATCATTTTATTAGAGGGTGTCTGCCAACATTGAACCTGTCTTCACAGTTTCATATATTGCCCAGCTCTTGCCACGTGGAGGCCCCCTCTGCAAGAGCCACACGATATATATATAAAGTCTAACGAAATGTCTACAATTCACAAATATCTGCGGAAATTACACAATCGCAAATTTCCAAAAACAGAAGCAATCGCGGTCGACAGGTTTCTGCGCGTAGATGTGGCCGCCTCTCTTCGAAAAACTGAGGTGGCAATCTCCTCCCTCTCGTACTGGTCCCAAAGGTCTGAGATCCTACCCTGGATCCTCGTGTAGGTGGTCCTCTTGTGGCGCTGGAGGGCGTTCTCCGAAATGAGCCTCATCTCGATGGACACCAGGGACGCTTTTCCCTTCAGGTGGAGAGGCATGAGCATGTAGAAAGGGAGGTTGGCGCGTCTAGCTTTCCCGTTCAAACGATGATGCAAACCTGTAATAGACAAAGATAATTATTAATATGTAATAAAGAAAGATATACTATTTATAAAATAAGATGGAGTATTGGACACTGCTTTATCTTTCCGCTCAAGGTACTCGGTTAAGAAAACAACATGCTACGTTTACCACATCGTTATCAATTAAATAATTAGTTATGGACACAATGTACGCTTAATGTAACTTATGTATTGTTGTTAAATCTAATCATCAAACAACACTTCATTCAATTTATTAATTTTAATAGTTTACAACAACATCTTAAATGGCGTCTTTCATTTATCTTTTAGCCACCCTACCTACTTAAATACCTTGTATGTATGTACCTATATAAAAGTGAGGCCGTTTTGACTAGGGCCGTTCTCACTAGGGCAGTTATGACAGTGGGACGTTTTGACCGTCATCCCGCCATGTCACATTCGGAACACCTCGGGTATTCTTTTCGGAAAGGCCCAATGGATTACCTTCCTTAATAGTAACAATTCTCTCCGCAAGGCCGCGCTCATTAATACGTAAAGCTAAGTCTAGTGAAGAGTAGGGAAAAAAAAACTACGGCAATCCAGTCTAGGCCCGAAGTTGTCCTAATGTTCTACAGCGGAAATACAGAAACAAAGTTAGATAAATCAACCAGGGTCAGATCCATTGGTGGGCCCAGTGTTAAAAAACCAATTTGAAATAAATAAAAAAAGAAAGAAAAATACTTTGAAACGCTAAAGGTACATTATGCAATATATGATATTAAAAATGCCGGAGGCAGTGAATGGACTACGCATAATATGTAATCCGAAATTCTCTATACGACTACTTAAGACAAATTAGGTATGTAATTAAGTTTTCGACGAATCATTATATTGTGATCATTTCAACGTTATGCCATCCATATGCAGCTATTATGAGCAAAGCGCGACGCGCATGCGCCGATTTCTCGCTGATACTGAGCGAATTTTCTAATATAGATTATATAGTGAAGTTTTATGAAAATGTAAATATTGAGTTTTCTATCGACAAATCTTAAAATATATGCCTCGGATTACTTAATTTTGCATTTCTTAATTACAAAATATTAATTTTTCAATAAAATTTACGCGCGTCATTTTTGAGTTGAAAAACACCCCTTTTTTCCCTTCATAGTCTTACCAAATTTTGTGCAAAACGAATGTTTTGTCGATTTCAACTCTGAATAAAAGCTTTATTATACACAAATCTCAAAATGTATGCCTCGGATTGCAAAATACAAGAACTTTTCAAAACACTGATATATGTTTATAAAATATTAACTAAAATTTAAGCACGTATTTTTTTAGTTGAAACACGGACTTAACTGCATGTAGTTAAGTCCGTGGTTGAAAATTGCCATCATTTTCACTCGTCCCGTCACTGTACAGGTAAGACCCGCCGTATCGATAGAGACACGACCCCGCTCGATAAACTCCGAGGGGACGTAACTCATGCAAAGTGACAACAATAGCTGCATATGAATTTAATCTTTTAAGTTAAGTTAATGTGATCCTTTTTTAATACAAGCATTAACTTGAAAACATATATATATCATATATATTTATACTATATTTTTGTTTGTGTGTGTTTTTAGTTAACTTCCTATCAATAGCCAAGACCATTTAAGGACGTGCCAGGTTTGGGAGGTCGAGAGAAGTCTGGGTACCCGGAGGAAACCACCGACTTGCGGTCAGTACCTGACAACTGCCCCAAATGTGTATATACTGTGTATAAACTGTCTCATATACTAGTAGTCATAGTACATTAACTAAGCAATAATTTCAATTGTTACATGTCCCTGTGGTTTAAGCTTGTGTTTCATAATTTATTTATGTATTTTCTATTTGTACTAACATCACACTTGATTATTTTAATAACAGAAAAAAAAACCATCAAAAAATACACACATCAAAATGTGCATTCATTTATTAATATAATAGTTTTCAATTATTAATTAATATATGAATAACTTTCATTATGGCTTCATATTATTGATTTAATGTAGTACATGTGGTACCGGAAGTCATTGACTGGAATACATACCTAGCGTACGCTCAATCATTGGTGCGTACATTCAATGTGTGATGTTTCATTATGGGATGAGTTAATCTATTTATTTGATTAAAATTGCTTGATTGGCAATCATTGGGGTGTGTTGGACATCTATATGAAGTCATCAATTGATATATGTGGTACCGGAAGTCACTGACTGGAATACCTACCTAGCGTACGTTCAATCAGTGGTGCGTACATTCAATGCGTGACGTTTCATTATGTCTTGAATATATATTTAATTTGATTAAAATTGCTCGATTTAAAATCAGTGGGGTGTGTTGGACATCTATATATAGTTTTCAATTGATAAATGTGGTTCCGGAAGTCAGTTACCGGAATACATACCCAGCGTACGTTCAATCAGTGGCGTGTACATTCCATGCGTGATGTTTCATTATGGGATGAGTTAATCTATTTATTTGATTAAAATTGCTTGATTGGCAATCAGTGGGGTGTGTTGGACATCTATATGAATTCATCAATTGATATATGTGGTACCGGAAGTCACTGACTGGAATACCTACCTAGCGTACGTTCAATCAGTGGTGCGTACATTCAATGCGTGACGTTTCATTATGTCTTGAATATATATTTAATTTGATTAAAATTGCTCGATTTCAAATCAGTGGGGTGTGTTGGACATATATATATAGTTTTCAATTGATAAATGTGGTTCCGGAAGTCAGTTACCGGAATACATACCCAGCGTACGTTCAATCAGTGGCGTGTACATTCAATGCGTGATGTTTCATTATGGGAGGAATTAATCTATTTATTTGATTAAAATTGCTTGATTGGCAATCAGTGGGGTGTGTTGGACATCTATATGAAGTCATCAATTGATATAGTGGTACCGGAAGTCACTGACTGGAATACCTACCTAGCGTACGTTCAATCAGTGGTGCGTACATTCAATGCGTGACGTTTCATTATGTCTTGAATATATATTTAATTTGATTAAAATTGCTCGATTTAAAATCAGTGGGGTGTGTTGGACATCTATATATAGTTTTCAATTGATAAATGTGGTTCCGGAAGTCAGTTACCGGAATACATACCCAGCGTACGTTCAATCAGTGGCGTGTACATTCAATGCGTGATGTTTCATTATGGGATGAATTAATCTATTTATTTGATTAAAATTGCTTGATTGGCAATCAGTGGGGTATGTTGGACATCTATATGAAGTTATCAATTGATATATGTGGTACCGGAAGTCACTGACTGGAATACCTACCTAGCGTACGTTCAATCAGTGGTGCGTACATTCAATGCGTGACTTTCATTATGTCTTGAATATATATTTAATTTGATTAAAATTGCTCGATTTCAAATCAGTGGGGTGTGTTGGACATCTATATATAGTTTTCAATTGATAAATGTGGTTCCGGAAGTCAGTTACCGGAATACATACCCAGCGTACGTTCAATCAGTGGCGTGTACATTCAATGCGTGATGTTTCATTATGGGAGGAATTAATCTATTTATTTGATTAAAATTGCTTGATTGGCAATCAGTGGGGTGTGTTGGACATCTATATGAAGTCATCAATTGATATATGTGGTACCGGAAGTCACTGACTGGAATACCTACCTAGCGTACGTTCAATCAGTGGTGCGTACATTCAATGCGTGACGTTTCATTATGTCTTGAATATATATGTAATTTGATTAAAATCGCTCGATTTCAAATCAGTGGGGTGTGTTGGACATCTATATATAGTTATCAATTGATAAATGTGGTTCCGGAAGTCAGTTACCGGAATACATACCCAGCGTACGTTCAATAAGTGGCGTGTACATTCAATGCGTGATGTTTCATTATGGGAGGAATTAATCTATTTATTTGATTAAAATTGCTTGATTGGCAATCAGTGGGGTGTGTTGGACATCTATATGAAGTCATCAATTGATATATGTGGTACCGGAAGTCACTGACTGAAATACCTACCTAGCGTACGTTCAATCAGTGGTGCGTACATTCAATGCGTGACGTTTCATTATGTCTTGAATATATATTTAATTTGATTAAAATTGCTCGATTTCAAATCAGTGGGGTGTGTTGGACATCTATATATAGTTTTCAATTGATAAATGTGGTTCCGGAAGTCAGTTACCGGAATACATACCCAGCGTACGTTCAATCAGTGGTGCGTACATTCAATGCGTGACGTTTCATTATGTCTTGAATATATATTTAATTTGATTAAAATTGCTCGATTTCAAATCAGTGGGGTGTGTTGGACATCTATATATAGTTTTCAATTGATAAATGTGGTTTCGGAAGTCAGTTACCGGAATACATACCCAGCGTACGTTCAATCAGTGGCGTGTACATTCCATGCGTGATGTTTCATTATGGGATGAGTTAATCTATTTATTTGATTAAAATTGCTTGATTGGCAATCAGTGGGGTGTTTTGGACATCTATATGAAGTCATCAATTGATATATGTGGTACCGGAAGTCACTGACTGGAATACCTACCTAGCGTACGTTCAATCAGTGGTGCGTACATTCAATGCGTGACGTTTCATTATGTCTTGAATATATATTTAATTTGATTAAAATTGCTCGATTTCAAATCAGTGGGGTGTGTTGGACATCTATATATAGTTTTCAATTGATAAATGTGGTTCCGGAAGTCAGTTACCGGAATACATACCCAGCGTACGTTCAATCAGTGGCGTGTACATTCCATGCGTGATGTTTCATTATGGGATGAGTTAATCTATTTATTTGATTAAAATTGCTTGATTGGCAATCAGTGGGGTGTGTTGGACATCTATATGAATTCATCAATTGATATATGTGGTACCGGAAGTCACTGACTGGAATACCTACCTAGCGTACGTTCAATCAGTGGTGCGTACATTCAATGCGTGACGTTTCATTATGTCTTGAATATATATTTAATTTGATTAAAATCGCTCGATTTCAAATCAGTGGGGTGTGTTGGACATATATATATAGTTTTCAATTGATAAATGTGGTTCCGGAAGTCAGTTACCGGAATACATACCCAGCGTACGTTCAATCAGTGGCGTGTACATTCAATGCGTGATGTTTCATTATGGGAGGAATTAATCTGTTTATTTGATTAAAATTGCTTGATTGGCAATCAGTGGGGTGTGTTGGACATCTATATGAAGTCATCAATTGATATATGTGGTACCGGAAGTCACTGACTGGAATACCTACCTAGCGTACGTTCAATCAGTGGTGCGTACATTCAATGCGTGACGTTTCATTATGTCTTGAATATATATTTAATTTGATTAAAATTGCTCGATTTCAAATCATTGGGGTGTGTTGGACATCTATATATAGTTTTCAATTGATAAACGTGGTTCCGGAAGTCAGTTACCGGAATACATACCCAGCGTACGTTCAATCAGTGGTGCGTACATTCAATGCGTGACGTTTCATTATGTCTTGAATATATATTTAATTTGATTAAAATTGCTCGATTTCAAATCAGTGGGGTGTGTTGGACATCTATATATAGTTTTCAATTGATAAATGTGGTTCCGGAAGTCAGTTACCGGAATACATACCCAGCGTACGTTCAATCAGTGGCGTGTACATTCCATGCGTGATGTTTCATTATGGGATGAGTTAATCTATTTATTTGATTAAAATTGCTTGATTGGCAATCAGTGGGGTGTGTTGGACATCTATATGAAGTCATCAATTGATATATGTGGTACCGGAAGTCACTGACTGGAATACCTACCTAGCGTACGTTCAATCAGTGGTGCGTACATTCAATGCGTGACGTTTCATTATGTCTTGAATATATATTTAATTTGATTAAAATTGCTCGATTTCAAATCAGTGGGGTGTGTTGGACATCTATATATAGTTTTCAATTGATAAATGTGGTTCCGGAAGTCAGTTACCGGAATACATACCCAGCGTACGTTCAATCAGTGGTGCGTACATTCAATGCGTGACGTTTCATTATGTCTTGAATATATATTTAATTTGATTAAAATTGCTCGATTTAAAATCAGTGGGGTGTGTTGGACATCTATATATAGTTTTCAATTGATAAATGTGGTTCCGGAAGTCAGTTACCGGAATACATATCCAGCGTTCGTTCAATCAGTGGCGTGTACATTCAATGCGTGACGTTTCATTATGTCTTGAATATATATTTAATTTGATTAAAATTGCTCGATTTAAAATCAGTGGGGTGTGTTGGACATCTATATATAGTTTTCAATTGATAAATGTGGTTCCGGAAGTCAGTTACCGGAATACATACCCAGCGTACGTTCAATCAGTGGCGTGTACATTCAATGCGTGATGTTTCATTATGGGATGAATTAATCTATTTATTTGATTAAAATTGCTTGATTGGCAATCAGTGGGGTGTGTTGGACATCTATATGAAGTCATCAATTGATATATGTGGTACCGGAAGTCACTGACTGGAATACCTACCTAGCGTACGTTCAATCAGTGGTGCGTACATTCAATGCGTGACGTTTCATTATATCTTGAATATATATTTAATTTGATTAAAATTGCCCGATTTCAGATCAGTGGAGTGTGTTGGACATCTATATATAGTTTTCAATTGATAAATGTGGTTCCGGAAGTCAGTTACCGGAATACATACCTAGCGTACGTTCAATCAGTGGTGTGTACATTCCATGCGTGATGTTTCATTATGGGATGAATTAATCTATTTATTTGATTAAAATTGCTTGATTGGCAATCAGTGGGGTGTGTTGGACATCTATATGAAGTCATCAATTGATATATGTGGTACCGGAAGTCACTGACTGGAATACCTACCTAGCGTACGTTCAATCAGTGGTGCGTACATTCAATGCGTGACGTTTCATTATGTCTTGAATATATATTTAATTTGATTAAAATTGCTCGATTTCAAATCAGTGGGGTGTGTTGGACATCTATATATAGTTTTCAATTGATAAATGTGGTTCCGGAAGTCAGTTACCGGAATACATACCCAGCGTACGTTCAATCAGTGGTGCGTACATTCAATGCGTGACGTTTCATTATGTCTTGAATATATATTTAATTTGATTAAAATTGCTCGATTTAAAATCAGTGGGGTGTGTTGGACATCTATATATAGTTTTCAATTGATAAATGTGGTTCCGGAAGTCAGTTACCGGAATACATACCCAGCGTACGTTCAATCAGTGGCGTGTACATTCCATGCGTGATGTTTCATTATGGGATGAGTTAATCTATTTATTTGATTAAAACTGCTTGATTGGCAATCAGTGGGGTGTGTTGGACATCTATATGAAGTCATCAATTGATATATGTGGTACCGGAAGTCACTGACTGGAATACCTACCTAGCGTACGTTCAATCAGTGGTGCGTACATTCAATGCGTGACGTTTCATTATGTCTTGAATATATATTTAATTTGATTAAAATTGCTCGATTTCAAATCAGTGGGGTGTGTTGGACATCTATATATAGTTTTCAATTGATAAATGTGGTTCCGGAAGTCAGTTACCGGAATACATACCCAGCGTACGTTCAATCAGTGGCGTGTACATTCCATGCGTGATGTTTCATTATGGGATGAGTTAATCTATTTATTTGATTAAAATTGCTTGATTGGCAATCAGTGGGGTGTGTTGGACATCTATATGAAGTCATCAATTGATATATGTGGTACCGGAAGTCACTGACTGGAATACCTACCTAGCCTATGTTCAATCAGTGGTGCGTACATTCAATGCGTGACGTTTCATTATGTCTTGAATATATATTTAATTTGATTAAAATTGCTCAATTTAAAATCAGTGGGGTGTGTTGGACATCTATATATAGTTTTCAATTGATAAATGTGGTTCCGGAAGTCAGTTACCGGAATACATACCCAGCGTACGTTCAATCAGTGGCGTGTACATTCCATGCGTGATGTTTCATTATGGGATGAGTTAATCTATTTATTTGATTAAAATTGCTTGATTGGCAATCAGTGGGGTGTGTTGGACATCTATATGAATTCATCAATTGATATATGTGGTTCCGGAAGTCACTGACTGGAATACCTACCTAGCGTACGTTCAATCAGTGGTGCGTACATTCAATGCGTGACGTTTCATTATGTCTTGAATATATATTTAATTTGATTAAAATTGCTCGATTTCAAATCAGTGGGGTGTGTTGGACATCTATATATAGTTTTCAATTGATAAATGTGGTTCCGGAAGTCAGTTACCGGAATACATACCCAGCGTACGTTCAATCAGTGGCGTGTACATTCAATGCGTGATGTTTCATTATGGGAGGAATTAATCTATTTATTTGATTAAAATTGCTTGATTGGCAATCAGTGGGGTGTGTTGGACATCTATATGAAGTCATCAATTGATATATGTGGTACCGGAAGTCACTGACTGGAATACCTACCTAGCGTACGTTCAATCAGTGGTGCGTACATTCAATGCGTGACGTTTCATTATGTCTTGAATATATATGTAATTTGATTAAAATCGCTCGATTTCAAATCAGTGGGGTGTGTTGGACATCTATATATAGTTATCAATTGATAAATGTGGTTCCGGAAGTCAGTTACCGGAATACATACCCAGCGTACGTTCAATCAGTGGCGTGTACATTCAATGCGTGATGTTTCATTATGGGATGAGTTAATCTATTTATTTGATTAAAATTGCTTGATTGGCAATCAGTGGGGTGTGTTGGACATCTATATGAAGTCATCAATTGATATATGTGGTACCGGAAGTCACTGACTGGAATACCTACCTAGCGTACGTTCAATCAGTGGTGCGTACATTCAATGCGTGACGTTTCATTATGTCTTGAATATATATTTAATTTGATTAAAATTGCTCGATTTCAAATCAGTGGGGTGTGTTGGACATCTATATATAGTTTTCAATTGATAAATGTGGTTCCGGAAGTCAGTTACCGGAATACATACCCAGCGTACGTTCAATCAGTGGCGTGTACATTCAATGCGTGATGTTTCATTATGGGAGGAATTAATCTATTTATTTGATTAAAATTGCTTGATTGGCAATCAGTGGGGTGTGTTGGACATCTATATGAAGTCATCAATTGATATATGTGGTACCGGAAGTCACTGACTGGAATACCTACCTAGCGTACGTTCAATCAGTGGTGCGTACATTCAATGCGTGACGTTTCATTATGTCTTGAATATATATTTAATTTGATTAAAATTGCTCGATTTCAAATCAGTGGGGTGTGTTGGACATCTATATATAGTTTTCAATTGATAAATGTGGTTCCGGAAGTCATTTACCGGAATACATACCCAGCGTACGTTCAATCAGTGGCGTGTACATTCAATGCGTGATGTTTCATTATGGGAGGAATTAATCTATTTATTTGATTAAAATTGCTTGATTGGCAATCAGTGGGGTGTGTTGGACATCTATATGAAGTCATCAATTGATATATGTGGTACCGGAAGTCACTGACTGGAATACCTACCTAGCGTACGTTCAATCAGTGGTGCGTACATTCAATGCGTGACGTTTCATTATGTCTTGAATATATATGTAATTTGATTAAAATCGCTCGATTTCAAATCAGTGGGGTGTGTTGGACATCTATATATAGTTATCAATTGATAAATGTGGTTCCGGAAGTCAGTTACCGGAATACATACCCAGCGTACGTTCAATCAGTGGCGTGTACATTCAATGCGTGATGTTTCATTATGGGATGAATTAATCTATTTATTTGATTAAAATTGCTTGATTGGCAATCAGTGGGGTGTGTTGGACATCTATATGAAGTCATCAATTGATATATGTGGTACCGGAAGTCACTGACTGGAATACCTACCTAGCGTACGTTCAATCAGTGGCGTGTACATTCCATGCGTGATGTTTCATTATGGGATGAGTTAATCTATTTATTTGATTAAAATTGCTTGATTGGCAATCAGTGGGGTGTGTTGGACATCTATATGAATTCATCAATTGATATATGTGGTACCGGAAGTCACTGACTGGAATACCTACCTAGCGTACGTTCAATCAGTGGTGCGTACATTCAATGCGTGACGTTTCATTATGTCTTGAATATATATTTAATTTGATTAAAATTGCTCGATTTCAAATCAGTGGGGTGTGTTGGACATCTATATATAGTTTTCAATTGATAAATGTGGTTCCGGAAGTCAGTTACCGGAATACATACCCAGCGTACGTTCAATCAGTGGCGTGTACATTCAATGCGTGATGTTTCATTATGGGAGGAATTAATCTATTTATTTGATTAAAATTGCTTGATTGGCAATCAGTGGGGTGTGTTGGACATCTATATGAAGTCATCAATTGATATATGTGGTACCGGAAGTCACTGACTGGAATACCTACCTAGCGTACGTTCAATCAGTGGTGCGTACATTCAATGCGTGACGTTTCATTATGTCTTGAATATATATTTAATTTGATTAAAATTGCTCGATTTCAAATCAGTGGGGTGTGTTGGACATCTATATATAGTTTTCAATTGATAAATGTGGTTCCGGAAGTCATTTACCGGAATACATACCCAGCGTACGTTCAATCAGTGGCGTGTACATTCAATGCGTGATGTTTCATTATGGGAGGAATTAATCTATTTATTTGATTAAAATTGCTTGATTGGCAATCAGTGGGGTGTGTTGGACATCTATATGAAGTCATCAATTGATATATGTGGTACCGGAAGTCACTGACTGGAATACCTACCTAGCGTACGTTCAATCAGTGGTGCGTACATTCAATGCGTGACGTTTCATTATGTCTTGAATATATATGTAATTTGATTAAAATCGCTCGATTTCAAATCAGTGGGGTGTGTTGGACATCTATATATAGTTATCAATTGATAAATGTGGTTCCGGAAGTCAGTTACCGGAATACATACCCAGCGTACGTTCAATCAGTGGCGTGTACATTCAATGCGTGATGTTTCATTATGGGATGAATTAATCTATTTATTTGATTAAAATTGCTTGATTGGCAATCAGTGGGGTGTGTTGGACATCTATATGAAGTCATCAATTGATATATGTGGTACCGGAAGTCACTGACTGGAATACCTACCTAGCGTACGTTCAATCAGTGGTGCGTACATTCAATGCGTGACGTTTCATTATGTCTTGAATATATATTTAATTTGATTAAAATTGCTCGATTTCAAATCAGTGGGGTGTGTTGGACATCTATATATAGTTTTCAATTGATAAATGTGGTTCCGGAAGTCATTTACCGGAATACATACCCAGCGTACGTTCAATCAGTGGTGCGTACATTCAATGCGTGACGTTTCATTATGTCTTGAATATATATTTAATTTGATTAAAATTGCTCGATTTCAAATCAGTGGGGTGTGTTGGACATCTATATATAGTTTTCAATTGATAAATGTGGTTCCGGAAGTCAGTTACCGGAATACATACCCAGCGTACGTTCAATCAGTGGCGTGTACATTCAATGCGTGATATTTCATTATGGGATGAGTTAATCTATTTATTTGATTAAAATTGCTTGATTGGCAATCAGTGGGGTGTGTTGGACATCTATATGAAGTCATCAATTGATATATGTGGTACCGGAAGTCACTGACTGGAATACCTACCTAGCGTACGTTCAATCAGTGGTGCGTACATTCAATGCGTGACTTTCATTATGTCTTGAATATATATTTAATTTGATTAAAATTGCTCGATTTCAAATCAGTGGGGTGTGTTGGACATCTATATATAGTTTTCAATTGATAAATGTGGTTCCGGAAGTCAGTTACCGGAATACATACCCAGCGTACGTTCAATCAGTGGCGTGTACATTCCATGCGTGATGTTTCATTATGGGATGAGTTAATCTATTTATTTGATTAAAATTGCTTGATTGGCAATCAGTGGGGTGTGTTGGACATCTATATGAAGTCATCAATTGATATATGTGGTACCGGAAGTCACTGACTGGAATACCTACCTAGCGTACGTTCAATCAGTGGTGCGTACATTCAATGCGTGACGTTTCATTATGTCTTGAATATATATTTAATTTGATTAAAATTGCTCGATTTCAAATCAGTGGGGTGTGTTGGACATCTATATATAGTTTTCAATTGATAAATGTGGTTCCGGAGGTCAGTTACCGGAATACATACCCAGCGTACGTTCAATCAGTGGTGCGTACATTCAATGCGTGACGTTTCATAATGTCTTGAATATATATTTAATTTGATTAAAATTGCTCGATTTAAAATCAGTGGGGTGTGTTGGACATCTATATATAGTTTTCAAATGATAAATGTGGTTCCGGAAGTCAGTTACCGGAATACATACCCAGCGTACGTTCAATCAGTGGCGTGTACATTCAATGCGTGACGTTTCATTATGTCTTGAATATATATTTAATTTGATTAAAATTGCTCGATTTAAAATCAGTGGGGTGTGTTGGACATCTATATATAGTTTTCAATTGATAAATGTGGTTCCGGAAGTCAGTTACCGGAATACATACCCAGCGTACGTTCAATCAGTGGCGTGTACATTCAATGCGTGATGTTTCATTATGGGATGAATTAATCTATTTATTTGATTAAAATTGCTTGATTGGCAATCAGTGGGGTGTGTTGGACATCTATATGAAGTCATCAATTGATATATGTGGTACCGGAAGTCACTGACTGGAATACCTACCTAGCGTACGTTCAATCAGTGGTGCGTACATTCAATGCGTGACGTTTCATTATATCTTGAATATATATTTAATTTGATTAAAATTGCCCGATTTCAGATCAGTGGAGTGTGTTGGACATCTATATATAGTTTTCAATTGATAAATGTGGTTCCGGAAGTCAGTTACCGGAATACATACCTAACGTACGTTCAATCAGTGGTGTGTACATTTCATGCACGATGTTTCATTATGGGATGAGTTAATCTATTTATTTGATTAAAATTGCTTGATTGGCAATCAGTGGGGTGTGTTGGACATCTATATGAAGTCATCAATTGATATATGTGGTACCGGAAGTCACTGACTGGAATACCTACCTAGCGTACGTTCAATCAGTGGTGCGTACATTCAATGCGTGACGTTTCATTATGTCTTGAATATATATTTAATTTGATTAAAATTGCTCGATTTCAAATCAGTGGGGTGTGTTGGACATCTATATATAGTTTTCAATTGATAAATGTGGTTCCGGAAGTCAGTTACCGGAATACATACCCAGCGTACGTTCAATCAGTGGTGCGTACATTCAATGCGTGACGTTTCATTATGTCTTGAATATATATTTAATTTGATTAAAATTGCTCGATTTAAAATCAGTGGGGTGTGTTGGACATCTATATATAGTTTTCAATTGATAAATGTGGTTCCGGAAGTCAGTTACCGGAATACATACCCAGCGTACGTTCAATCAGTGGTGCGTACATTCAATGCGTGACGTTTCATTATGTCTTGAATATATATTTAATTTGATTAAAATTGCTCGATTTCAAATCAGTGGGGTGTGTTGGACATCTATATATAGTTTTCAATTGATAAATGTGGTTCCGGAAGTCAGTTACCGGAATACATACCCAGCGTACGTTCAATCAGTGGTGCGTACATTCAATGCGTGATGTTTCATTATGTCTTGAATATATATTTAATTTGATTAAAATTGCTCGATTTAAAATCAGTGGGGTGTGTTGGACATCTATATATAGTTTTCAATTGATAAATGTGGTTCCGGAAGTCAGTTACCGGAATACATACCCAGCGTACGTTCAATCAGTGGTGCGTACATTCAATGCGTGACGTTTCATTATGTCTTGAATATATATTTAATTTGATTAAAATTGCTCGATTTAAAATCAGTGGGGTGTGTTGGACATCTATATATAGTTTTCAATTGATAAATGTGGTTCCGGAAGTCAGTTACCGGAATACATACCCAGCGTACGTTCAATCAGTGGCGTGTACATTCCATGCGTGATGTTTCATTATGGGATGAGTTAATCTATTTATTTGATTAAAATTGCTTGATTGGCAATCAGTGGGGTGTGTTGGACATCTATATGAAGTCATCAATTGATATATGTGGTACCGGAAGTCACTGACTGGAATACCTACCTAGCGTACGTTCAATCAGTGGTGCGTACATTCAATGCGTGACGTTTCATTATGTCTTGAATATATATTTAATTTGATTAAAATTGCTCGATTTCAAATCAGTGGGGTGTGTTGGACATCTATATATAGTTTTCAATTGATAAATGTGGTTCCGGAAGTCAGTTACCGGAATACATACCCAGCGTACGTTCAATCAGTGGCGTGTACATTCCATGCGTGATGTTTCATTATGGGATGAGTTAATCTGTTTATTTGATTAAAATTGCTTGATTGGCAATCAGTGGGGTGTGTTGGACATCTATATGAAGTCATCAATTGATATATGTGGTACCGGAAGTCACTGACTGGAATACCTACCTAGCGTATGTTCAATCAGTGGTGCGTACATTCAATGCGTGACGTTTCATTATGTCTTGAATATATATTTAATTTGATTAAAATTGCTCAATTTAAAATCAGTGGGGTGTGTTGGACATCTATATATAGTTTTCAATTGATAAATGTGGTTCCGGAAGTCAGTTACCGGAATACATACCCAGCGTACGTTCAATCAGTGGCGTGTACATTCCATGCGTGATGTTTCATTATGGGATGAGTTAATCTATTTATTTGATTAAAATTGCTTGATTGGCAATCAGTGGGGTGTGTTGGACATCTATATGAATTCATCAATTGATATATGTGGTTCCGGAAGTCACTGACTGGAATACCTACCTAGCGTACGTTCAATCAGTGGTGCGTACATTCAATGCGTGACGTTTCATTATGTCTTGAATATATATTTAATTTGATTAAAATTGCTCGATTTCAAATCAGTGGGGTGTGTTGGACATCTATATATAGTTTTCAATTGATAAATGTGGTTCCGGAAGTCAGTTACCGGAATACATACCCAGCGTACGTTCAATCAGTGGCGTGTACATTCAATGCGTGATGTTTCATTATGGGAGGAATTAATCTATTTATTTGATTAAAATTGCTTGATTGGCAATCAGTGGGGTGTGTTGGACATCTATATGAAGTCATCAATTGATATATGTGGTACCGGAAGTCACTGACTGGAATACCTACCTAGCGTACGTTCAATCAGTGGTGCGTACATTCAATGCGTGACGTTTCATTATGTCTTGAATATATATGTAATTTGATTAAAATCGCTCGATTTCAAATCAGTGGGGTGTGTTGGACATCTATATATAGTTATCAATTGATAAATATGGTTCCGGAAGTCAGTTACCGGAATACATACCCAGCGTACGTTCAATCAGTGGCGTGTACATTCAATGCGTGATGTTTCATTATGGGATGAGTTAATCTATTTATTTGATTAAAATTGCTTGATTGGCAATCAGTGGGGTGTGTTGGACATCTATATGAAGTCATCAATTGATATATGTGGTACCGGAAGTCACTGACTGGAATACCTACCTAGCGTACGTTCAATCAGTGGTGCGTACATTCAATGCGTGACGTTTCATTATGTCTTGAATATATATTTAATTTGATTAAAATTGCTCGATTTCAAATCAGTGGGGTGTGTTGGACATCTATATATAGTTTTCAATTGATAAATGTGGTTCCGGAAGTCAGTTACCGGAATACATACCCAGCGTACGTTCAATCAGTGGCGTGTACATTCAATGCGTGATGTTTCATTATGGGAGGAATTAATCTATTTATTTGATTAAAATTGCTTGATTGGCAATCAGTGGGGTGTGTTGGACATCTATATGAAGTCATCAATTGATATATGTGGTACCGGAAGTCACTGACTGGAATACCTACCTAGCGTACGTTCAATCAGTGGTGCGTACATTCAATGCGTGACGTTTCATTATGTCTTGAATATATATTTAATTTGATTAAAATTGCTCGATTTCAAATCAGTGGGGTGTGTTGGACATCTATATATAGTTTTCAATTGATAAATGTGGTTCCGGAAGTCATTTACCGGAATACATACCCAGCGTACGTTCAATCAGTGGCGTGTACATTCAATGCGTGATGTTTCATTATGGGAGGAATTAATCTATTTATTTGATTAAAATTGCTTGATTGGCAATCAGTGGGGTGTGTTGGACATCTATATGAAGTCATCAATTGATATATGTGGTACCGGAAGTCACTGACTGGAATACCTACCTAGCGTACGTTCAATCAGTGGTGCGTACATTCAATGCGTGACGTTTCATTATGTCTTGAATATATATGTAATTTGATTAAAATCGCTCGATTTCAAATCAGTGGGGTGTGTTGGACATCTATATATAGTTATCAATTGATAAATGTGGTTCCGGAAGTCAGTTACCGGAATACATACCCAGCGTACGTTCAATCAGTGGCGTGTACATTCAATGCGTGATGTTTCATTATGGGATGAATTAATCTATTTATTTGATTAAAATTGCTTGATTGGCAATCAGTGGGGTGTGTTGGACATCTATATGAAGTCATCAATTGATATATGTGGTACCGGAAGTCACTGACTGGAATACCTACCTAGCGTACGTTCAATCAGTGGCGTGTACATTCCATGCGTGATGTTTCATTATGGGATGAGTTAATCTATTTATTTGATTAAAATTGCTTGATTGGCAATCAGTGGGGTGTGTTGGACATCTATATGAAGTCATCAATTGATATATGTGGTACCGGAAGTCACTGACTGGAATACCTACCTAGCGTACGTTCAATCAGTGGTGCGTACATTCAATGCGTGACGTTTCATTATGTCTTGAATATATATTTAATTTGATTAAAATTGCTCGATTTCAAATCAGTGGGGTGTGTTGGACATCTATATATAGTTTTCAATTGATAAATGTGGTTCCGGAAGTCAGTTACCGGAATACATACCCAGCGTACGTTCAATCAGTGGCGTGTACATTCAATGCGTGATGTTTCATTATGGGAGGAATTAATCTATTTATTTGATTAAAATTGCTTGATTGGCAATCAGTGGGGTGTGTTGGACATCTATATGAAGTCATCAATTGATATATGTGGTACCGGAAGTCACTGACTGGAATACCTACCTAGCGTACGTTCAATCAGTGGTGCGTACATTCAATGCGTGACGTTTCATTATGTCTTGAATATATATTTAATTTGATTAAAATTGCTCGATTTCAAATCAGTGGGGTGTGTTGGACATCTATATATAGTTTTCAATTGATAAATGTGGTTCCGGAAGTCATTTACCGGAATACATACCCAGCGTACGTTCAATCAGTGGCGTGTACATTCAATGCGTGATGTTTCATTATGGGAGGAATTAATCTATTTATTTGATTAAAATTGCTTGATTGGCAATCAGTGGGGTGTGTTGGACATCTATATGAAGTCATCAATTGATATATGTGGTACCGGAAGTCACTGACTGGAATACCTACCTAGCGTACGTTCAATCAGTGGTGCGTACATTCAATGCGTGACGTTTCATTATGTCTTGAATATATATGTAATTTGATTAAAATCGCTCGATTTCAAATCAGTGGGGTGTGTTGGACATCTATATATAGTTATCAATTGATAAATGTGGTTCCGGAAGTCAGTTACCGGAATACATACCCAGCGTACGTTCAATCAGTGGCGTGTACATTCAATGCGTGATGTTTCATTATGGGATGAATTAATCTATTTATTTGATTAAAATTGCTTGATTGGCAATCAGTGGGGTGTGTTGGACATCTATATGAAGTCATCAATTGATATATGTGGTACCGGAAGTCACTGACTGGAATACCTACCTAGCGTACGTTCAATCAGTGGTGCGTACATTCAATGCGTGACGTTTCATTATGTCTTGAATATATATTTAATTTGATTAAAATTGCTCGATTTCAAATCAGTGGGGTGTGTTGGACATCTATATATAGTTTTCAATTGATAAATGTGGTTCCGGAAGTCATTTACCGGAATACATACCCAGCGTACGTTCAATCAGTGGTGCGTACATTCAATGCGTGACGTTTCATTATGTCTTGAATATATATTTAATTTGATTAAAATTGCTCGATTTCAAATCAGTGGGGTGTGTTGGACATCTATATATAGTTTTCAATTGATAAATGTGGTTCCGGAAGTCAGTTACCGGAATACATACCCAGCGTACGTTCAATCAGTGGCGTGTACATTCAATGCGTGATATTTCATTATGGGATGAGTTAATCTATTTATTTGATTAAAATTGCTTGATTGGCAATCAGTGGGGTGTGTTGGACATCTATATGAAGTCATCAATTGATATATGTGGTACCGGAAGTCACTGACTGGAATACCTACCTAGCGTACGTTCAATCAGTGGTGCGTACATTCAATGCGTGACTTTCATTATGTCTTGAATATATATTTAATTTGATTAAAATTGCTCGATTTCAAATCAGTGGGGTGTGTTGGACATCTATATATAGTTTTCAATTGATAAATGTGGTTCCGGAAGTCAGTTACCGGAATACATACCCAGCGTACGTTCAATCAGTGGCGTGTACATTCCATGCGTGATGTTTCATTATGGGATGAGTTAATCTATTTATTTGATTAAAATTGCTTGATTGGCAATCAGTGGGGTGTGTTGGACATCTATATGAAGTCATCAATTGATATATGTGGTACCGGAAGTCACTGACTGGAATACCTACCTAGCGTACGTTCAATCAGTGGTGCGTACATTCAATGCGTGACGTTTCATTATGTCTTGAATATATATTTAATTTGATTAAAATTGCTCGATTTCAAATCAGTGGGGTGTGTTGGACATCTATATATAGTTTTCAATTGATAAATGTGGTTCCGGAGGTCAGTTACCGGAATACATACCCAGCGTACGTTCAATCAGTGGTGCGTACATTCAATGCGTGACGTTTCATAATGTCTTGAATATATATTTAATTTGATTAAAATTGCTCGATTTAAAATCAGTGGGGTGTGTTGGACATCTATATATAGTTTTCAAATGATAAATGTGGTTCCGGAAGTCAGTTACCGGAATACATACCCAGCGTACGTTCAATCAGTGGCGTGTACATTCAATGCGTGACGTTTCATTATGTCTTGAATATATATTTAATTTGATTAAAATTGCTCGATTTAAAATCAGTGGGGTGTGTTGGACATCTATATATAGTTTTCAATTGATAAATGTGGTTTCGGAAGTCAGTTACCGGAATACATACCCAGCGTACGTTCAATCAGTGGCGTGTACATTCAATGCGTGATGTTTCATTATGGGATGAATTAATCTATTTATTTGATTAAAATTGCTTGATTGGCAATCAGTGGGGTGTGTTGGACATCTATATGAAGTCATCAATTGATATATGTGGTACCGGAAGTCACTGACTGGAATACCTACCTAGCGTACGTTCAATCAGTGGTGCGTACATTCAATGCGTGACGTTTCATAATATCTTGAATATATATTTAATTTGATTAAAATTGCCCGATTTCAGATCAGTGGAGTGTGTTGGACATCTATATATAGTTTTCAATTGATAAATGTGGTTCCGGAAGTCAGTTACCGGAATACATACCTAACGTACGTTCAATCAGTGGTGTGTACATTTCATGCACGATGTTTCATTATGGGATGAGTTAATCTATTTATTTGATTAAAATTGCTTGATTGGCAATCAGTGGGGTGTGTTGGACATCTATATGAAGTCATCAATTGATATATGTGGTACCGGAAGTCACTGACTGGAATACCTACCTAGCGTACGTTCAATCAGTGGTGCGTACATTCAATGCGTGACGTTTCATTATGTCTTGAATATATATTTAATTTGATTAAAATTGCTCGATTTCAAATCAGTGGGGTGTGTTGGACATCTATATATAGTTTTCAATTGATAAATGTGGTTCCGGAAGTCAGTTACCGGAATACATACCCAGCGTACGTTCAATCAGTGGCGTGTACATTCCTTGCGTGATGTTTCATTATGGGATGAGTTAATCTATTTATTTGATTAAAATTGCTTGATTGGCAATCAGTGGGGTGTGTTGGACATCTATATGAAGTCATCAATTGATATATGTGGTACCGGAAGTCACTGACTGGAATACCTACCTAGCGTACGTTCAATCAGTGGTGCGTACATTCAATGCGTGACGTTTCATTATGTCTTGAATATATATTTAATTTGATTAAAATTGCTCGATTTCAAATCAGTGGGGTGTGTTGGACATCTATATATAGTTTTCAATTGATAAATGTGGTTCCGGAAGTCAGTTACCGGAATACATACCCAGCGTACGTTCAATCAGTGGTGCGTACATTCAATGCGTGACGTTTCATTATGTCTTGAATATATATTTAATTTGATTAAAATTGCTCGATTTAAAATCAGTGGGGTGTGTTGGACATCTATATATAGTTTTCAATTGATAAATGTGGTTCCGGAAGTCAGTTACCGGAATACATACCCAGCGTACGTTCAATCAGTGGCGTGTACATTCAATGCGTGACGTTTCATTATGTCTTGAATATATATTTAATTTGATTAAAATTGCTCGATTTAAAATCAGTGGGGTGTGTTGGACATCTATATATAGTTTTCAATTGATAAATGTGGTTCCGGAAGTCAGTTACCGGAATACATACCCAGCGTACGTTCAATCAGTGGCGTGTACATTCAATGCGTGATGTTTCATTATGGGATGAATTAATCTATTTATTTGATTAAAATTGCTTGATTGGCAATCAGTGGGGTGTGTTGGACATCTATATGAAGTCATCAATTGATATATGTGGTACCGGAAGTCACTGACTGGAATACCTACCTAGCGTACGTTCAATCAGTGGTGCGTACATTCAATGCTTGACGTTTCATTATATCTTGAATATATATTTAATTTGATTAAAATTGCCCGATTTCAGATCAGTGGAGTGTGTTGGACATCTATATATAGTTTTCAATTGATAAATGTGGTTCCGGAAGTCAGTTACCGGAATACATACCTAACGTACGTTCAATCAGTGGTGTGTACATTCCATGCACGATGTTTCATTATGGGATGAATTAATCTATTTATTTGATTAAAATTGCTTGATTGGCAATCAGTGGGGTGTGTTGGACATCTATATGAAGTCATCAATTGATATATGTGGTACCGGAAGTCACTGACTGGAATACCTACCTAGCGAACGTTCAATCAGTGGTGCGTACATTCAATGCGTGACGTTTCATTATGTCTTGAATATATATTTAATTTGATTAAAATTGCTCGATTTAAAATCAGTGGGGTGTGTTGGACATCTATATATAGTTTTCAATTGATAAATGTGGTTCCGGAAGTCAGTTACCGGAATACATACCCAGCGTACGTTCAATCAGTGGCGTGTACATTCAATGCGTGATGTTTCATTATGGGATGAATTAATCTATTTATTTGATTAAAATTGCTTGATTGGCAATCAGTGGGGTGTGTTGGACATCTATATGAAGTCATCAATTGATATATGTGGTACCGGAAGTCACTGACTGGAATACCTACCTAGCGTACGTTCAATCAGTGGTGCGTACATTCAATGCGTGACGTTTCATTATATCTTGAATATATATTTAATTTGATTAAAATTGCCCGATTTCAGATCAGTGGAGTGTGTTGGACATCTATATATAGTTTTCAATTGATAAATGTGGTTCCGGAAGTCAGTTACCGGAATACATACCTAACGTACGTTCAATCAGTGGTGTGTACATTCCATGCACGATGTTTCATTATGGGATGAGTTAATCTATTTATTTGATTAAAATTGCTTGATTGGCAATCAGTGGGGTGTGTTGGACATCTATATGAAGTCATCAATTGATATATGTGGTACCGGAAGTCACTGACTGGAATACCTACCTAGCGTACGTTCAATCAGTGGTGCGTACATTCAATGCGTGACGTTTCATTATGTCTTGAATATATATTTAATTTGATTAAAATTGCTCGATTTCAAATCAGTGGGGTGTGTTGGACATCTATATATAGTTTTCAATTGATAAATGTGGTTCCGGAAGTCAGTTACCGGAATACATACCCAGCGTACGTTCAATCAGTGGCGTGTACATTCCATGCGTGATGTTTCATTATGGGATGAGTTAATCTATTTATTTGATTAAAATTGCTTGATTGGCAATCAGTGGGGTGTGTTGGACATCTATATGAAGTCATCAATTGATATATGTGGTACCGGAAGTCACTGACTGGAATACCTACCTAGCGTACGTTCAATCAGTGGTGCGTACATTCAATGCGTGACGTTTCATTATGTCTTGAATATATATTTAATTTGATTAAAATTGCTCGATTTAAAATCAGTGGGGTGTGTTGGACATCTATATATAGTTTTCAATTGATAAATGTGGTTCCGGAAGTCAGTTACCGGAATACATACCCAGCGTACGTTCAATCAGTGGTGCGTACATTCAATGCGTGACGTTTCATTATGTCTTGAATATATATTTAATTTGATTAAAATTGCTCGATTTAAAATCAGTGGGGTGTGTTGGACATCTATATATAGTTTTCAATTGATAAATGTGGTTCCGGAAGTCAGTTACCGGAATACATACCCAGCGTACGTTCAATCAGTGGCGTGTACATTCAATGCGTGACGTTTCATTATGTCTTGAATATATATTTAATTTGATTAAAATTGCTCGATTTAAAATCAGTGGGGTGTGTTGGACATCTATATATAGTTTTCAATTGATAAATGTGGTTCCGGAAGTCAGTTACCGGAATACATACCCAGCGTACGTTCAATCAGTGGCGTGTACATTCAATGCGTGATGTTTCATTATGGGATGAATTAATCTATTTATTTGATTAAAATTGCTTGATTGGCAATCAGTGGGGTGTGTTGGACATCTATATGAAGTCATCAATTGATATATGTGGTACCGGAAGTCACTGACTGGAATACCTACCTAGCGTACGTTCAATCAGTGGTGCGTACATTCAATGCTTGACGTTTCATTATATCTTGAATATATATTTAATTTGATTAAAATTGCCCGATTTCAGATCAGTGGAGTGTGTTGGACATCTATATATAGTTTTCAATTGATAAATGTGGTTCCGGAAGTCAGTTACCGGAATACATACCTAACGTACGTTCAATCAGTGGCGTGTACATTCCATGCACGATGTTTCATTATGGGATGAATTAATCTATTTATTTGATTAAAATTGCTTGATTGGCAATCAGTGGGGTGTGTTGGACATCTATATGAAGTCATCAATTGATATATGTGGTACCGGAAGTCACTGACTGGAATACCTACCTAGCGAACGTTCAATCAGTGGTGCGTACATTCAATGCGTGACGTTTCATTATGTCTTGAATATATATTTAATTTGATTAAAATTGCTCGATTTAAAATCAGTGGGGTGTGTTGGACATCTATATATAGTTTTCAATTGATAAATGTGGTTCCGGAAGTCAGTTACAGGAATACATACCCAGCGTACGTTCAATCAGTGGTGCGTACATTCAATGCGTGACGTTTCATTATGTCTTGAATATATATTTAATTTGATTAAAATTGCTCGATTTAAAATCAGTGGGGTGTGTTGGACATCTATATATAGTTTTCAATTGATAAATGTGGTTCCGGAAGTCAGTTACCGGAATACATACCCAGCGTACGTTCAATCAGTGGCGTGTACATTCAATGCGTGATGTTTCATTATGGGATGAGTTAATCTATTTATTTGATTAAAATTGCTTGATTGGCAATCAGTGGGGTGTGTTGGACATCTATATGAAGTCATCAATTGATATATGTGGTACCGGAAGTCACTGACTGGAATACCTACCTAGCGTACGTTCAATCAGTGGTGCGTACATTCAATGCGTGACGTTTCATTATGTCTTGAATATATATTTAATTTGATTAAAATTGCTCGATTTCAAATCAGTAGGGTGTGTTGGACATCTATATATAGTTTTCAATTGATAAATGTGGTTCCGGAAGTCAGTTACCGGAATACATACCCAGCGTACGTTCAATCAGTGGCGTGTACATTCAATGCGTGATGTTTCATTATGGGAGGAATTAATCTATTTATTTGATTAAAATTGCTTGATTGGCAATCAGTGGGGTGTGTTGGACATCTATATGAAGTCATCAATTGATATATGTGGTACCGGAAGTCACTGACTGGAATACCTACCTAGCGTACGTTCAATCAGTGGTGCGTACATTCAATGCGTGACGTTTCATTATGTCTTGAATATATATTTAATTTGATTAAAATTGCTCGATTTCAAATCAGTGGGGTGTGTTGGACATCTATATATAGTTTTCAATTGATAAATGTGGTTCCGGAAGTCATTTACCGGAATACATACCCAGCGTACGTTCAATCAGTGGCGTGTACATTCAATGCGTGATGTTTCATTATGGGAGGAATTAATCTATTTATTTGATTAAAATTGCTTGATTGGCAATCAGTGGGGTGTGTTGGACATCTATATGAAGTCATCAATTGATATATGTGGTACCGGAAGTCACTGACTGGAATACCTACCTAGCGTACGTTCAATCAGTGGTGCGTACATTCAATGCGTGACGTTTCATTATGTCTTGAATATATATGTAATTTGATTAAAATCGCTCGATTTCAAATCAGTGGGGTGTGTTGGACATCTATATATAGTTATCAATTGATAAATGTGGTTCCGGAAGTCAGTTACCGGAATACATACCCAGCGTACGTTCAATCAGTGGCGTGTACATTCAATGCGTGATGTTTCATTATGGGATGAATTAATCTATTTATTTGATTAAAATTGCTTGATTGGCAATCAGTGGGGTGTGTTGGACATCTATATGAAGTCATCAATTGATATATGTGGTACCGGAAGTCACTGACTGGAATACCTACCTAGCGTACGTTCAATCAGTGGCGTGTACATTCCATGCGTGATGTTTCATTATGGGATGAATTAATCTATTTATTTGATTAAAATTGCTTGATTGGCAATCAGTGGGGTGTGTTGGACATCTATATGAAGTCATCAATTGATATATGTGGTACCGGAAGTCACTGACTGGAATACCTACCTAGCGTACGTTCAATCAGTGGTGCGTACATTCAATGCGTGACTTTCATTATGTCTTGAATATATATTTAATTTGATTAAAATTGCTCGATTTCAAATCAGTGGGGTGTGTTGGACATCTATATATAGTTTTCAATTGATAAATGTGGTTCCGGAAGTCAGTTACCGGAATACATACCCAGCGTACGTTCAATCAGTGGCGTGTACATTCCATGCGTGATGTTTCATTATGGGATGAGTTAATCTATTTATTTGATTAAAATTGCTTGATTGGCAATCAGTGGGGTGTGTTGGACATCTATATGAAGTCATCAATTGATATATGTGGTACCGGAAGTCACTGACTGGAATACCTACCTAGCGTACGTTCAATCAGTGGTGCGTACATTCAATGCGTGACGTTTCATTATGTCTTGAATATATATTTAATTTGATTAAAATTGCTCGATTTCAAATCAGTGGGGTGTGTTGGACATCTATATATAGTTTTCAATTGATAAATGTGGTTCCGGAGGTCAGTTACCGGAATACATACCCAGCGTACGTTCAATCAGTGGTGCGTACATTCAATGCGTGACGTTTCATAATGTCTTGAATATATATTTAATTTGATTAAAATTGCTCGATTTAAAATCAGTGGGGTGTGTTGGACATCTATATATAGTTTTCAAATGATAAATGTGGTTCCGGAAGTCAGTTACCGGAATACATACCCAGCGTACGTTCAATCAGTGGCGTGTACATTCAATGCGTGACGTTTCATTATGTCTTGAATATATATTTAATTTGATTAAAATTGCTCGATTTAAAATCAGTGGGGTGTGTTGGACATCTATATATAGTTTTCAATTGATAAATGTGGTTCCGGAAGTCAGTTACCGGAATACATACCCAGCGTACGTTCAATCAGTGGCGTGTACATTCAATGCGTGATGTTTCATTATGGGATGAATTAATCTATTTATTTGATTAAAATTGCTTGATTGGCAATCAGTGGGGTGTGTTGGACATCTATATGAAGTAATCAATTGATATATGTGGTACCGGAAGTCACTGACTGGAATACCTACCTAGCGTACGTTCAATCAGTGGTGCGTACATTCAATGCGTGACGTTTCATTATATCTTGAATATATATTTAATTTGATTAAAATTGCCCGATTTCAGATCAGTGGAGTGTGTTGGACATCTATATATAGTTTTCAATTGATAAATGTGGTTCCGGAAGTCAGTTACCGGAATACATACCTAACGTACGTTCAATCAGTGGTGTGTACATTTCATGCACGATGTTTCATTATGGGATGAGTTAATCTATTTATTTGATTAAAATTGCTTGATTGGCAATCAGTGGGGTGTGTTGGACATCTATATGAAGTCATCAATTGATATATGTGGTACCGGAAGTCACTGACTGGAATACCTACCTAGCGTACGTTCAATCAGTGGTGCGTACATTCAATGCGTGACGTTTCATTATGTCTTGAATATATATTTAATTTGATTAAAATTGCTCGATTTCAAATCAGTGGGGTGTGTTGGACATCTATATATAGTTTTCAATTGATAAATGTGGTTCCGGAAGTCAGTTACCGGAATACATACCCAGCGTACGTTCAATCAGTGGCGTGTACATTCCTTGCGTGATGTTTCATTATGGGATGAGTTAATCTATTTATTTGATTAAAATTGCTTGATTGGCAATCAGTGGGGTGTGTTGGACATCTATATGAAGTCATCAATTGATATATGTGGTACCGGAAGTCACTGACTGGAATACCTACCTAGCGTACGTTCAATCAGTGGTGCGTACATTCAATGCGTGACGTTTCATTATGTCTTGAATATATATTTAATTTGATTAAAATTGCTCGATTTCAAATCAGTGGGGTGTGTTGGACATCTATATATAGTTTTCAATTGATAAATGTGGTTCCGGAAGTCAGTTACCGGAATACATACCCAGCGTACGTTCAATCAGTGGTGCGTACATTCAATGCGTGACGTTTCATTATGTCTTGAATATATATTTAATTTGATTAAAATTGCTCGATTTCAAATCAGTGGGGTGTGTTGGACATCTATATATAGTTTTCAATTGATAAATGTGGTTCCGGAAGTCAGTTACCGGAATACATACCCAGCGTACGTTCAATCAGTGGCGTGTACATTCAATGCGTGACGTTTCATTATGTCTTGAATATATATTTAATTTGATTAAAATTGCTCGATTTAAAATCAGTGGGGTGTGTTGGACATCTATATATAGTTTTCAATTGATAAATGTGGTTCCGGAAGTCAGTTACCGGAATACATACCCAGCGTACGTTCAATCAGTGGCGTGTACATTCAATGCGTGATGTTTCATTATGGGATGAATTAATCTATTTATTTGATTAAAATTGCTTGATTGGCAATCAGTGGGGTGTGTTGGACATCTATATGAAGTCATCAATTGATATATGTGGTACCGGAAGTCACTGACTGGAATACCTACCTAGCGTACGTTCAATCAGTGGTGCGTACATTCAATGCTTGACGTTTCATTATATCTTGAATATATATTTAATTTGATTAAAATTGCCCGATTTCAGATCAGTGGAGTGTGTTGGACATCTATATATAGTTTTCAATTGATAAATGTGGTTCCGGAAGTCAGTTACCGGAATACATACCTAACGTACGTTCAATCAGTGGTGTGTACATTCCATGCACGATGTTTCATTATGGGATGAATTAATCTATTTATTTGATTAAAATTGCTTGATTGGCAATCAGTGGGGTGTGTTGGACATCTATATGAAGTCATCAATTGATATATGTGGTACCGGAAGTCACTGACTGGAATACCTACCTAGCGAACGTTCAATCAGTGGTGCGTACATTCAATGCGTGACGTTTCATTATGTCTTGAATATATATTTAATTTGATTAAAATTGCTCGATTTAAAATCAGTGGGGTGTGTTGGACATCTATATATAGTTTTCAATTGATAAATGTGGTTCCGGAAGTCAGTTACCGGAATACATACCCAGCGTACGTTCAATCAGTGGCGTGTACATTCAATGCGTGATGTTTCATTATGGGATGAATTAATCTATTTATTTGATTAAAATTGCTTGATTGGCAATCAGTGGGGTGTGTTGGACATCTATATGAAGTCATCAATTGATATATGTGGTACCGGAAGTCACTGACTGGAATACCTACCTAGCGTACGTTCAATCAGTGGTGCGTACATTCAATGCGTGACGTTTCATTATATCTTTAATATATATTTAATTTGATTAAAATTGCCCGATTTCAGATCAGTGGAGTGTGTTGGACATCTATATATAGTTTTCAATTGATAAATGTGGTTCCGGAAGTCAGTTACCGGAATACATACCTAACGTACGTTCAATCAGTGGTGTGTACATTCCATGCACGATGTTTCATTATGGGATGAGTTAATCTATTTATTTGATTAAAATTGCTTGATTGGCAATCAGTGGGGTGTGTTGGACATCTATATGAAGTCATCAATTGATATATGTGGTACCGGAAGTCACTGACTGGAATACCTACCTAGCGTACGTTCAATCAGTGGTGCGTACATTCAATGCGTGACGTTTCATTATGTCTTGAATATATATTTAATTTGATTAAAATTGCTCGATTTCAAATCAGTGGGGTGTGTTGGACATCTATATATAGTTTTCAATTGATAAATGTGGTTCCGGAAGTCAGTTACCGGAATACATACCCAGCGTACGTTCAATCAGTGGCGTGTACATTCCATGCGTGATGTTTCATTATGGGATGAGTTAATCTATTTATTTGATTAAAATTGCTTGATTGGCAATCAGTGGGGTGTGTTGGACATCTATATGAAGTCATCAATTGATATATGTGGTACCGGAAGTCACTGACTGGAATACCTACCTAGCGTACGTTCAATCAGTGGTGCGTACATTCAATGCGTGACGTTTCATTATGTCTTGAATATATATTTAATTTGATTAAAATTGCTCGATTTAAAATCAGTGGGGTGTGTTGGACATCTATATATAGTTTTCAATTGATAAATGTGGTTCCGGAAGTCAGTTACCGGAATACATACCCAGCGTACGTTCAATCAGTGGTGCGTACATTCAATGCGTGACGTTTCATTATGTCTTGAATATATATTTAATTTGATTAAAATTGCTCGATTTAAAATCAGTGGGGTGTGTTGGACATCTATATATAGTTTTCAATTGATAAATGTGGTTCCGGAAGTCAGTTACCGGAATACATACCCAGCGTACGTTCAATCAGTGGCGTGTACATTCAATGCGTGACGTTTCATTATGTCTTGAATATATATTTAATTTGATTAAAATTGCTCGATTTAAAATCAGTGGGGTGTGTTGGACATCTATATATAGTTTTCAATTGATAAATGTGGTTCCGGAAGTCAGTTACCGGAATACATACCCAGCGTACGTTCAATCAGTGGCGTGTACATTCAATGCGTGATGTTTCATTATGGGATGAATTAATCTATTTATTTGATTAAAATTGCTTGATTGGCAATCAGTGGAGTGTGTTGGACATCTATATGAAGTCATCAATTGATATATGTGGTACCGAAAGTCACTGACTGGAATACCTACCTAGCGTACGTTCAATCAGTGGTGCGTACATTCAATGCTTGACGTTTCATTATATCTTGAATATATATTTAATTTGATTAAAATTGCCCGATTTCAGATCAGTGGAGTGTGTTGGACATCTATATATAGTTTTCAATTGATAAATGTGGTTCCGGAAGTCAGTTACCGGAATACATACCTAACGTACGTTCAATCAGTGGTGTGTACATTCCATGCACGATGTTTCATTATGGGATGAATTAATCTATTTATTTGATTAAAATTGCTTGATTGGCAATCAGTGGGGTGTGTTGGACATCTATATGAAGTCATCAATTGATATATGTGGTACCGGAAGTCACTGACTGGAATACCTACCTAGCGAACGTTCAATCAGTGGTGCGTACATTCAATGCGTGACGTTTCATTATGTCTTGAATATATATTTAATTTGATTAAAATTGCTCGATTTAAAATCAGTGGGGTGTGTTGGACATCTATATATAGTTTTCAATTGATAAATGTGGTTCCGGAAGTCAGTTACAGGAATACATACCCAGCGTACGTTCAATCAGTGGTGCGTACATTCAATGCGTGACGTTTCATTATGTCTTGAATATATATTTAATTTGATTAAAATTGCTCGATTTCAAATCAGTGGGGTGTGTTGGACATCTATATATAGTTTTCAATTGATAAATGTGGTTCCGGAAGTCAGTTACCGGAATACATACCCAGCGTACGTTCAATCAGTGGCGTGTACATTCAATGCGTGATGTTTCATTATGGGATGAGTTAATCTATTTATTTGATTAAAATTGCTTGATTGGCAATCAGTGGGGTGTGTTGGACATCTATATGAAGTCATCAATTGATATATGTGGTACCGGAAGTCACTGACTGGAATACCTACCTAGCGTACGTTCAATCAGTGGTGCGTACATTCAATGCGTGACGTTTCATTATGTCTTGAATATATATTTAATTTGATTAAAATTGCTCGATTTCAAATCAGTGGGGTGTGTTGGACATCTATATATAGTTTTCAATTGATAAATGTGGTTCCGGAAGTCAGTTACCGGAATACATACCCAGCGTACGTTCAATCAGTGGCGTGTACATTCAATGCGTGATGTTTCATTATGGGAGGAATTAATCTATTTATTTGATTAAAATTGCTTGATTGGCAATCAGTGGGGTGTGTTGGACATCTATATGAAGTCATCAATTGATATATGTGGTACCGGAAGTCACTGACTGGAATACCTACCTAGCGTACGTTCAATCAGTGGTGCGTACATTCAATGCGTGACGTTTCATTATGTCTTGAATATATATTTAATTTGATTAAAATTGCTCGATTTCAAATCAGTGGGGTGTGTTGGACATCTATATATAGTTTTCAATTGATAAATGTGGTTCCGGAAGTCATTTACCGGAATACATACCCAGCGTACGTTCAATCAGTGGCGTGTACATTCAATGCGTGATGTTTCATTATGGGAGGAATTAATCTATTTATTTGATTAAAATTGCTTGATTGGCAATCAGTGGGGTGTGTTGGACATCTATATGAAGTCATCAATTGATATATGTGGTACCGGAAGTCACTGACTGGAATACCTACCTAGCGTACGTTCAATCAGTGGTGCGTACATTCAATGCGTGACGTTTCATTATGTCTTGAATATATATTTAATTTGATTAAAATCGCTCGATTTCAAATCAGTGGGGTGTGTTGGACATCTATATATAGTTATCAATTGATAAATGTGGTTCCGGAAGTCAGTTACCGGAATACATACCCAGCGTACGTTCAATCAGTGGCGTGTACATTCAATGCGTGATGTTTCATTATGGGATGAGTTAATCTATTTATTTGATTAAAATTGCTTGATTGGCAATCAGTGGGGTGTGTTGGACATCTATATGAAGTCATCAATTGATATATGTGGTACCGAAAGTCACTGACTGGAATACCTACCTAGCGTACGTTCAATCAGTGGTGCGTACATTCAATGCGTGACGTTTCATTATGTCTTGAATATATATTTAATTTGATTAAAATTGCTCGATTTCAAATCAGTGGGGTGTGTTGGACATCTATATATAGTTTTCAATTGATAAATGTGGTTCCGGAAGTCATTTACCGGAATACATACCCAGCGTACGTTCAATCAGTGGTGCGTACATTCAATGCGTGACGTTTCATTATGTCTTGAATATATATTTAATTTGATTAAAATTGCTCGATTTCAAATCAGTGGGGTGTGTTGGACATCTATATATAGTTTTCAATTGATAAATGTGGTTCCGGAAGTCAGTTACCGGAATACATACCTAGCGTACGTTCAATCAGTGGCGTGTACATTCAATGCGTGATATTTCATTATGGGATGAGTTAATCTATTTATTTGATTAAAATTGCTTGATTGGCAATCAGTGGGGTGTGTTGGACATCTATATGAAGTCATCAATTGATATATGTGGTACCGGAAGTCACTGACTGGAATACCTACCTAGCGTACGTTCAATCAGTGGTGCGTACATTCAATGCGTGACTTTCATTATGTCTTGAATATATATTTAATTTGATTAAAATTGCTCGATTTCAAATCAGTGGGGTGTGTTGGACATCTATATATAGTTTTCAATTGATAAATGTGGTTCCGGAAGTCAGTTACCGGAATACATACCCAGCGTACGTTCAATCAGTGGCGTGTACATTCCATGCGTGATGTTTCATTATGGGATGAGTTAATCTATTTATTTGATTAAAATTGCTTGATTGGCAATCAGTGGGGTGTGTTGGACATCTATATGAAGTCATCAATTGATATATGTGGTACCGGAAGTCACTGACTGGAATACCTACCTAGCGTACGTTCAATCAGTGGTGCGTACATTCAATGCGTGACGTTTCATTATGTCTTGAATATATATTTAATTTGATTAAAATTGCTCGATTTCAAATCAGTGGGGTGTGTTGGACATCTATATATAGTTTTCAATTGATAAATGTGGTTCCGGAAGTCAGTTACCGGAATACATACCCAGCGTACGTTCAATCAGTGGCGTGTACATTCAATGCGTGACGTTTCATTATGTCTTGAATATATATTTAATTTGATTAAAATTGCTCGATTTAAAATCAGTGGGGTGTGTTGGACATCTATATATAGTTTTCAATTGATAAATGTGGTTCCGGAAGTCAGTTACCGGAATACATACCCAGCGTACGTTCAATCAGTGGCGTGTACATTCAATGCGTGATGTTTCATTATGGGATGAATTAATCTATTTATTTGATTAAAATTGCTTGATTGGCAATCAGTGGGGTGTGTTGGACATCTATATGAAGTCATCAATTGATATATGTGGTACCGGAAGTCACTGACTGGAATACCTACCTAGCGTACGTTCAATCAGTGGTGCGTACATTCAATGCGTGACGTTTCATTATATCTTGAATATATATTTAATTTGATTAAAATTGCCCGATTTCAGATCAGTGTAGTGTCTTGGACATCTATATATAGTTTTCAATTGATAAATGTGGTTCCGGAAGTCAGTTACCGGAATACATACCTAACGTACGTTCAATCAGTGGTGTGTACATTCCATGCACGATGTTTCATTATGGGATGAGTTAATCTATTTATTTGATTAAAATTGCTTGATTGGCAATCAGTGGGGTGTGTTGGACATCTATATGAAGTCATCAATTGATATATGTGGTACCGGAAGTCACTGACTGGAATACCTACCTAGCGTACGTTCAATCAGTGGTGCGTACATTCAATGCGTGACGTTTCATTATGTCTTGAATATATATTTAATTTGATTAAAATTGCTCGATTTCAAATCAGTGGGGTGTGTTGGACATCTATATATAGTTTTCAATTGATAAATGTGGTTCCGGAAGTCAGTTACCGGAATACATACCCAGCGTACGTTCAATCAGTGGCGTGTACATTCCATGCGTGATGTTTCATTATGGGATGAGTTAATCTATTTATTTGATTAAAATTGCTTGATTGGCAATCAGTGGGGTGTGTTGGACATCTATATGAAGTCATCAATTGATATATGTGGTACCGGAAGTCACTGACTGGAATACCTACCTAGCGTACGTTCAATCAGTGGTGCGTACATTCAATGCGTGACGTTTCATTATGTCTTGAATATATATTTAATTTGATTAAAATTGCTCGATTTCAAATCAGTGGGGTGTGTTGGACATCTATATATAGTTTTCAATTGATAAATGTGGTTCCGGAAGTCAGTTACCGGAATACATACCCAGCGTACGTTCAATCAGTGGTGCGTACATTCAATGCGTGACGTTTCATTATGTCTTGAATATATATTTAATTTGATTAAAATTGCTCGATTTAAAATCAGTGGGGTGTGTTGGACATCTATATATAGTTTTCAATTGATAAATGTGGTTCCGGAAGTCAGTTACCGGAATACATACCCAGCGTACGTTCAATCAGTGGCGTGTACATTCAATGCGTGACGTTTCATTATGTCTTGAATATATATTTAATTTGATTAAAATTGCTCGATTTAAAATCAGTGGGGTGTGTTGGACATCTATATATAGTTTTCAATTGATAAATGTGGTTCCGGAAGTCAGTTACCGGAATACATACCCAGCGTACGTTCAATCAGTGGCGTGTACATTCAATGCGTGATGTTTCATTATGGGATGAATTAATCTATTTATTTGATTAAAATTGCTTGATTGGCAATCAGTGGGGTGTGTTGGACATCTATATGAAGTCATCAATTGATATATGTGGTACCGGAAGTCACTGACTGGAATACCTACCTAGCGTACGTTCAATCAGTGGTGCGTACATTCAATGCTTGACGTTTCATTATATCTTGAATATATATTTAATTTGATTAAAATTGCCCGATTTCAGATCAGTGGAGTGTGTTGGACATCTATATATAGTTTTCAATTGATAAATGTGGTTCCGGAAGTCAGTTACCGGAATACATACCTAACGTACGTTCAATCAGTGGTGTGTACATTCCATGCACGATGTTTCATTATGGGATGAATTAATCTATTTATTTGATTAAAATTGCTTGATTGGCAATCAGTGGGGTGTGTTGGACATCTATATGAAGTCATCAATTGATATATGTGGTACCGGAAGTCACTGACTGGAATACCTACCTAGCGAACGTTCAATCAGTGGTGCGTACATTCAATGCGTGACGTTTCATTATGTCTTGAATATATATTTAATTTGATTAAAATTGCTCGATTTAAAATCAGTGGGGTGTGTTGGACATCTATATATAGTTTTCAATTGATAAATGTGGTTCCGGAAGTCAGTTACCGGAATACATACCCAGCGTACGTTCAATCAGTGGTGCGTACATTCAATGCGTGACGTTTCATTATGTCTTGAATATATATTTAATTTGATTAAAATTGCTCGATTTCAAATCAGTGGGGTGTGTTGGACATCTATATATAGTTTTCAATTGATAAATGTGGTTCCGGAAGTCAGTTACCGGAATACATACCCAGCGTACGTTCAATCAGTGGCGTGTGTATTCAATGCACGATGTTTCATTATGGGAGGAATTAATCTATTTATTTGATTAAAATTGCTTGATTGGCAATCAGTGGGGTGTGTTGGACATCTATATGAAGTCATCAATTGATATATGTGGTACCGGAAGTCACTGACTGGAATACCTACCTAGCGTACGTTCAATCAGTGGTGCGTACATTCAATGCGTGACGTTTCATTATGTCTTGAATATATATGTAATTTGATTAAAATCGCTCGATTTCAAATCAGTGGGGTGTGTTGGACATCTATATATAGTTATCAATTGATAAATGTGGTTCCGGAAGTCAGTTACCGGAATACATACCCAGCGTACGTTCAATCAGTGGCGTGTACATTCAATGCGTGATGTTTCATTATGGGATGAGTTAATCTATTTATTTGATTAAAATTGCTTGATTGGCAATCAGTGGGGTGTGTTGGACATCTATATGAAGTCATCAATTGATATATGTGGTACCGGAAGTTACTGACTGGAATACCTACCTAGCGTACGTTCAATCAGTGGTGCGTACATTCAATGCGTGACGTTTCATTATGTCTTGAATATATATTTAATTTGATTAAAATTGCTCGATTTCAAATCAGTGGGGTGTGTTGGACATCTATATATAGTTTTCAATTGATAAATGTGGTTCCGGAAGTCAGTTACCGGAATACATACCCAGCGTACGTTCAATCAGTGGCGTGTACATTCAATGCGTGATGTTTCATTATGGGAGGAATTAATCTATTTATTTGATTAAAATTGCTTGATTGGCAATCAGTGGGGTGTGTTGGACATCTATATGAAGTCATCAATTGATATATGTGGTACCGGAAGTCACTGACTGGAATACCTACCTAGCGTACGTTCAATCAGTGGTGCGTACATTCAATGCGTGACGTTTCATTATGTCTTGAATATATATTTAATTTGATTAAAATTGCTCGATTTCAAATCAGTGGGGTGTGTTGGACATCTATATATAGTTTTCAATTGATAAATGTGGTTCCGGAAGTCAGTTACCGGAATACATACCCAGCGTACGTTCAATCAGTGGCGTGTACATTCAATGCGTGATGTTTCATTATGGGAGGAATTAATCTATTTATTTGATTAAAATTGCTTGATTGGCAATCAGTGGGGTGTGTTGGACATCTATATGAAGTCATCAATTGATATATGTGGTACCGGAAGTCACTGACTGGAATACCTACCTAGCGTACGTTCAATCAGTGGTGCGTACATTCAATGCGTGACGTTTCATTATGTCTTGAATATATATGTAATTTGATTAAAATCGCTCGATTTCAAATCAGTGGGGTGTGTTGGACATCTATATATAGTTATCAATTGATAAATGTGGTTCCGGAAGTCAGTTACCGGAATACATACCCAGCGTACGTTCAATCAGTGGCGTGTACATTCAATGCGTGATGTTTCATTATGGGATGAATTAATCTATTTATTTGATTAAAATTGCTTGATTGGCAATCAGTGGGGTGTGTTGGACATCTATATGAAGTCATCAATTGATATATGTGGTACCGGAAGTCACTGACTGGAATACCTACCTAGCGTACGTTCAATCAGTGGTGCGTACATTCAATGCGTGACGTTTCATTATGTCTTGAATATATATTTAATTTGATTAAAATTGCTCGATTTCAAATCAGTGGGGTGTGTTGGACATCTATATATAGTTTTCAATTGATAAATGTGGTTCCGGAAGTCATTTACCGGAATACATACCCAGCGTACGTTCAATCAGTGGTGCGTACATTCAATGCGTGACGTTTCATTATGTCTTGAATATATATTTAATTTGATTAAAATTGCTCGATTTAAAATCAGTGGGGTGTGTTGGACATCTATATATAGTTTTCAATTGATAAATGTGGTTCCGGAAGTCAGTTACCGGAATACATACCCAGCGTACGTTCAATCAGTGGCGTGTACATTCAATGCGTGATATTTCATTATGGGATGAGTTAATCTATTTATTTGATTAAAATTGCTTGATTGGCAATCAGTGGGGTGTGTTGGACATCTATATGAAGTCATCAATTGATATATGTGGTACCGGAAGTCACTGACTGGAATACCTACCTAGCGTACGTTCAATCAGTGGTGCGTACATTCAATGCGTGACGTTTCATTATGTCTTGAATATATATTTAATTTGATTAAAATTGCCCGATTTCAGATCAGTGGAGTGTGTTGGACATCTATATATAGTTTTCAATTGATAAATGTGGTTCCGGAAGTCAGTTACCGGAATACATACCTAGCGTACGTTCAATCAGTGGTGTGTACATTCCATGCGTGATGTTTCATTATGGGATGAATTAATCTATTTATTTGATTAAAATTGCTTGATTGGCAATCAGTGGGGTGTGTTGGACATCTATATGAAGTCATCAATTGATATATGTGGTACCGGAAGTCACTGACTGGAATACCTACCTAGCGTACGTTCAATCAGTGGTGCGTACATTCAATGCGTGACGTTTCATTATGTCTTGAATATATATTTAATTTGATTAAAATTGCTCGATTTAAAATCAGTGGGGTGTGTTGGACATCTATATATAGTTTTCAATTGATAAATGTGGTTCCGGAAGTCAGTTACCGGAATACATACCCAGCGTACGTTCAATCAGTGGTGCGTACATTCAATGCGTGACGTTTCATTATGTCTTGAATATATATTTAATTTGATTAAAATTGCTCGATTTAAAATCAGTGGGGTGTGTTGGACATCTATATATAGTTTTCAATTGATAAATGTGGTTCCGGAAGTCAGTTACCGGAATACATACCCAGCGTACGTTCAATCAGTGGCGTGTACATTCCATGCGTGATGTTTCATTATGGGATGAGTTAATCTATTTATTTGATTAAAATTGCTTGATTGGCAATCAGTGGGGTGTGTTGGACATCTATATGAAGTCATCAATTGATATATGTGGTACCGGAAGTCACTGACTGGAATACCTACCTAGCGTACGTTCAATCAGTGGTGCGTACATTCAATGCGTGACGTTTCATTATGTCTTGAATATATATTTAATTTGATTAAAATTGCTCGATTTCAAATCAGTGGGGTGTGTTGGACATCTATATATAGTTTTCAATTGATAAATGTGGTTCCGGAAGTCAGTTACCGGAATACATACCCAGCGTACGTTCAATCAGTGGCGTGTACATTCCATGCGTGATGTTTCATTATGGGATGAGTTAATCTATTTATTTGATTAAAATTGCTTGATTGGCAATCAGTGGGGTGTGTTGGACATCTATATGAAGTCATCAATTGATATATGTGGTACCGGAAGTCACTGACTGGAATACCTACCTAGCGTATGTTCAATCAGTGATGCGTACATTCAATGCGTGACGTTTCATTATGTCTTGAATATATATTTAATTTGATTAAAATTGCTCAATTTAAAATCAGTGGGGTGTGTTGGACATCTATATATAGTTTTCAATTGATAAATGTGGTTCCGGAAGTCAGTTACCGGAATACATACCCAGCGTACGTTCAATCAGTGGCGTGTACATTCCATGCGTGATGTTTCATTATGGGATGAGTTAATCTATTTATTTGATTAAAATTGCTTGATTGGCAATCAGTGGGGTGTGTTGGACATCTATATGAATTCATCAATTGATATATGTGGTACCGGAAGTCACTGACTGGAATACCTACCTAGCGTACGTTCAAACAGTGGTGCGTACATTCAATGCGTGACGTTTCATTATGTCTTGAATATATATTTAATTTGATTAAAATTGCTCGATTTCAAATCAGTGGGGTGTGTTGGACATCTATATATAGTTTTCAATTGATAAATGTGGTTCCGGAAGTCAGTTACCGGAATACATACCCAGCGTACGTTCAATCAGTGGCGTGTACATTCAATGCGTGATGTTTCATTATGGGAGGAATTAATCTATTTATTTGATTAAAATTGCTTGATTGGCAATCAGTGGGGTGTGTTGGACATCTATATGAAGTCATCAATTGATATATGTGGTACCGGAAGTCACTGACTGGAATACCTACCTAGCGTACGTTCAATCAGTGGTGCGTACATTCAATGCGTGACGTTTCATTATGTCTTGAATATATATTTAATTTGATTAAAATTGCTCGATTTCAAATCAGTGGGGTGTGTTGGACATCTATATATAGTTTTCAATTGATAAATGTGGTTCCGGAAGTCAGTTACCGGAATACATACCCAGCGTACGTTCAATCAGTGGCGTGTACATTCAATGCGTGATGTTTCATTATGGGAGGAATTAATCTATTTATTTGATTAAAATTGCTTGATTGGCAATCAGTTGGGTGTGTTGGACATCTATATGAAGTCATCAATTGATATATGTGGTACCGGAAGTCACTGACTGGAATACCTACCTAGCGTACGTTCAATCAGTGGTGCGTACATTCAATGCGTGACGTTTCATTATGTCTTGAATATATATGTAATTTGATTAAAATCGCTCGATTTCAAATCAGTGGGGTGTGTTGGACATCTATATATAGTTATCAATTGATAAATGTGGTTCCGGAAGTCAGTTACCGGAATACATACCCAGCGTACGTTCAATCAGTGGCGTGTACATTCAATGCGTGATGTTTCATTATGGGATGAGTTAATCTATTTATTTGATTAAAATTGCTTGATTGGCAATCACTGGGGTGTGTTGGACATCTATATGAAGTCATCAATTGATATATGTGGTACCGGAAGTCACTGACTGGAATACCTACCTAGCGTACGTTCAATCAGTGGTGCGTACATTCAATGCGTGACGTTTCATTATGTCTTGAATATATATTTAATTTGATTAAAAGTGCTCGATTTAAAATCAGTGGGGTGTGTTGGACATCTATATATAGTTTTCAATTGATAAATGTGGTTCCGGAAGTCAGTTACCGGAATACATACCCAGCGTACGTTCAATCAGTGGCGTGTACATTCAATGCGTGATGTTTCATTATGGGAGGAATTAATCTATTTATTTGATTAAAATTGCTTGATTGGCAATCAGTGGGGTGTGTTGGACATCTATATGAAGTCATCAATTGATATATGTGGTACCGGAAGTCACTGACTGGAATACCTACCTAGCGTACGTTCAATCAGTGGTGCGTACATTCAATGCGTGACGTTTCATTATGTCTTGAATATATATTTAATTTGATTAAAATTGCTCGATTTCAAATCAGTGGGGTGTGTTGGACATCTATATATAGTTTTCAATTGATAAATGTGGTTCCGGAAGTCAGTTACCGGAATACATACCCAGCGTACGTTCAATCAGTGGCGTGTACATTCAATGCGTGATGTTTCATTATGGGAGGAATTAATCTATTTATTTGATTAAAATTGCTTGATTGGCAATCAGTGGGGTGTGTTGGACATCTATATGAAGTCATCAATTGATATATGTGGTACCGGAAGTCACTGACTGGAATACCTACCTAGCGTACGTTCAATCAGTGGTGCGTACATTCAATGCGTGACGTTTCATTATGTCTTGAATATATATGTAATTTGATTAAAATCGCTCGATTTCAAATCAGTGGGGTGTGTTGGACATCTATATATAGTTATCAATTGATAAATGTGGTTCCGGAAGTCAGTTACCGGAATACATACCCAGCGTACGTTCAATCAGTGGCGTGTACATTCAATGCGTGATGTTTCATTATGGGAGGAATTAATCTATTTATTTGATTAAAATTGCTTGATTGGCAATCAGTGGGGTGTGTTGGACATCTATATGAAGTCATCAATTGATATATGTGGTACCGGAAGTCACTGACTGGAATACCTACCTAGCGTACGTTCAATCAGTGGTGCGTACATTCAATGCGTGACGTTTCATTATGTCTTGAATATATATTTAATTTGATTAAAATTGCTCGATTTCAAATCAGTGGGGTGTGTTGGACATCTATATATAGTTTTCAATTGATAAATGTGGTTCCGGAAGTCATTTACCGGAATACATACCCAGCGTACGTTCAATCAGTGGTGCGTACATTCAATGCGTGACGTTTCATTATGTCTTGAATATATATTTAATTTGATTAAAATTGCTCGATTTCAAATCAGTGGGGTGTGTTGGACATCTATATATAGTTATCAATTGATAAATGTGGTTCCGGAAGTCAGTTACCGGAATACATACCCAGCGTACGTTCAATCAGTGGCGTGTACATTCAATGCGTGATATTTCATTATGGGATGAGTTAATCTATTTATTTGATTAAAATTGCTTGATTGGCAATCAGTGGGGTGTGTTGGACATCTATATGAAGTCATCAATTGATATATGTGGTACCGGAAGTCACTGACTGGAATACCTACCTAGCGTACGTTCAATCAGTGGTGCGTACATTCAATGCGTGACGTTTCATTATGTCTTGAATATATATTTAATTTGATTAAAATTGCTCGATTTCAAATCAGTGGGGTGTGTTGGACATCTATATATAGTTTTCAATTGATAAATGTGGTTCCGGATGTCAGTTACCGGAATACATACCCAGCGTACGTTCAATCAGTGGCGTGTACATTCCATGCGTGATGTTTCATTATGGGATGAGTTAATCTATTTATTTGATTAAAATTGCTTGATTGGCAATCAGTGGGGTGTGTTGGACATCTATATGAAGTCATCAATTGATATATGTGGTACCGGAAGTCACTGACTGGAATACCTACCTAGCGTACGTTCAATCAGTGGTGCGTACATTCAATGCGTGACGTTTCATTATGTCTTGAATATATATTTAATTTGATTAAAATTGCTCGATTTCAAATCAGTGGGGTGTGTTGGACATCTATATATAGTTTTCAATTGATAAATGTGGTTCCGGAAGTCAGTTACCGGAATACATACCCAGCGTACGTTCAATCAGTGGTGCGTACATTCAATGCGTGACGTTTCATAATGTCTTGAATATATATTTAATTTGATTAAAATTGCTCGATTTAAAATCAGTGGGGTGTGTTGGACATCTATATATAGTTTTCAATTGATAAATGTGGTTCCGGAAGTCAGTTACCGGAATACATACCCAGCGTACGTTCAATCAGTGGCGTGTACATTCAATGCGTGACGTTTCATTATGTCTTGAATATATATTTAATTTGATTAAAATTGCTCGATTTAAAATCAGTGGGGTGTGTTGGACATCTATATATAGTTTTCAATTGATAAATGTGGTTCCGGAAGTCAGTTACCGGAATACATACCCAGCGTACGTTCAATCAGTGGCGTGTACATTCAATGCGTGATGTTTCATTATGGGATGAATTAATCTATTTATTTGATTAAAATTGCTTGATTGGCAATCAGTGGGGTGTGTTGGACATCTATATGAAGTCATCAATTGATATATGTGGTACCGGAAGTCACTGACTGGAATACCTACCTAGCGTACGTTCAATCAGTGGTGCGTACATTCAATGCGTGACGTTTCATTATATCTTGAATATATATTTAATTTGATTAAAATTGCCCGATTTCAGATCAGTGGAGTGTGTTGGACATCTATATATAGTTTTCAATTGATAAATGTGGTTCCGGAAGTCAGTTACCGGAATACATACCTAACGTACGTTCAATCAGTGGTGTGTACATTCCATGCACGATGTTTCATTATGGGATGAGTTAATCTATTTATTTGATAAAAATTACTTGATTGGCAATCAGTGGGGTGTGTTGGACATCTATATGAAGTCATCAATTGATATATGTGGTACCGGAAGTCACTGACTGGAATACCTACCTAGCGTACGTTCAATCAGTGGTGCGTACATTCAATGCGTGACGTTTCATTATGTCTTGAATATATATTTAATTTGATTAAAATTGCTCGATTTCAAATCAGTGGGGTGTGTTGGACATCTATATATAGTTTTCAATTGATAAATGTGGTTCCGGAAGTCAGTTACCGGAATACATACCCAGCGTACGTTCAATCAGTGGCGTGTACATTCCATGCGTGATGTTTCATTATGGGATGAGTTAATCTATTTATTTGATTAAAATTGCTTGATTGGCAATCAGTGGGGTGTGTTGGACATCTATATGAAGTCATCAATTGATATATGTGGTACCGGAAGTCACTGACTGGAATACCTACCTAGCGTACGTTCAATCAGTGGTGCGTACATTCAATGCGTGACGTTTCATTATGTCTTGAATATATATTTAATTTGATTAAAATTGCTCGATTTCAAATCAGTGGGGTGTGTTGGACATCTATATATAGTTTTCAATTGATAAATGTGGTTCCGGAAGTCAGTTACCGGAATACATACCCAGCGTACGTTCAATCAGTGGTGCGTACATTCAATGCGTGACGTTTCATTATGTCTTGAATATATATTTAATTTGATTAAAATTGCTCGATTTAAAATCAGTGGGGTGTGTTGGACATCTATATATAGTTTTCAATTGATAAATGTGGTTCCGGAAGTAAGTTACCGGAATACATACCCAGCGTACGTTCAATCAGTGGCGTGTACATTCAATGCGTGACGTTTCATTATGTCTTGAATATATATTTAATTTGATTAAAATTGCTCGATTTAAAATCAGTGGGGTGTGTTGGACATCTATATATAGTTTTCAATTGATAAATGTGGTTCCGGAAGTCAGTTACCGGAATACATACCCAGCGTACGTTCAATCAGTGGCGTGTACATTCAATGCGTGATGTTTCATTATGGGATGAATTAATCTATTTATTTGATTAAAATTGCTTGATTGGCAATCAGTGGGGTGTGTTGGACATCTATATGAAGTCATCAATTGATATATGTGGTACCGGAAGTCACTGACTGGAATACCTACCTAGCGTACGTTCAATCAGTGGTGCGTACATTCAATGCTTGACGTTTCATTATATCTTGAATATATATTTAATTTGATTAAAATTGCCCGATTTCAGATCAGTGGAGTGTGTTGGACATCTATATATAGTTTTCAATTGATAAATGTGGTTCCGGAAGTCAGTTACCGGAATACATACCTAACGTACGTTCAATCAGTGGTGTGTACATTCCATGCACGATGTTTCATTATGGGATGAATTAATCTATTTATTTGATTAAAATTGCTTGATTGGCAATCAGTGGGGTGTGTTGGACATCTATATGAAGTCATCAATTGATATATGTGGTACCGGAAGTCACTGACTGGAATACCTACCTAGCGTACGTTCAATCAGTGGTGCGTACATTCAATGCGTGACGTTTCATTATGTCTTGAATATATATTTAATTTGATTAAAATTGCTCGATTTCAAATCAGTGGGGTGTGTTGGACATCTATATATAGTTTTCAATTGATAAATGTGGTTCCGGAAGTCAGTTACCGGAATACATACCCAGCGTACGTTCAATCAGTGGTGCGTACATTCAATGCGTGACGTTTCATTATGTCTTGAATATATATTTAATTTGATTAAAATTGCTCGATTTCAAATCAGTGGGGTGTGTTGGACATCTATATATAGTTTTCAATTGATAAATGTGGTTCCGGAAGTCAGTTACCGGAATACATACCCAGCGTACGTTCAATCAGTGGCGTGTACATTCAATGCGTGATGTTTCATTATGGGAGGAATTAATCTATTTATTTGATTAAAATTGCTTGATTGGCAATCAGTGGGGTGTGTTGGACATCTATATGAAGTCATCAATTGATATATGTGGTACCGGAAGTCACTGACTGGAATACCTACCTAGCGTACGTTCAATCAGTGGTGCGTACATTCAATGCGTGACGTTTCATTATGTCTTGAATATATATTTAATTTGATTAAAATTGCTCGATTTCAAATCAGTGGGGTGTGTTGGACATCTATATATAGTTTTCAATTGATAAATGTGGTTCCGGAAGTCAGTTACCGGAATACATACCCAGCGTACGTTCAATCAGTGGCGTGTATATTCAATGCGTGATGTTTCATTATGGGAGGAATTAATCTATTTATTTGATTAAAATTGCTTGATTGGCAATCAGTGGGGTGTGTTGGACATCTATATGAAGTCATCAATTGATATATGTGGTACCGGAAGTCACTGACTGGAATACCTACCTAGCGTACGTTCAATCAGTGGTGCGTACATTCAATGCGTGACGTTTCATTATGTCTTGAATATATATGTAATTTGATTAAAATCGCTCGATTTCAAATCAGTGGGGTGTGTTGGACATCTATATATAGTTATCAATTGATAAATGTGGTTCCGGAAGTCAGTTACCGGAATACATACCCAGCGTACGTTCAATCAGTGGCGTGTACATTCAATGCGTGATGTTTCATTATGGGATGAGTTAATCTATTTATTTGATTAAAATTGCTTGATTGGCAATCAGTGGGGTGTGTTGGACATCTATATGAAGTCATCAATTGATATATGTGGTACCGGAAGTCACTGACTGGAATACCTACCTAGCGTACGTTCAATCAGTGGTGCGTACATTCAATGCGTGACGTTTCATTATGTCTTGAATATATATTTAATTTGATTAAAATTGCTCGATTTCAAATCAGTGGGGTGTGTTGGACATCTATATATAGTTTTCAATTGATAAATGTGGTTCCGGAAGTCAGTTACCGGAATACATACCCAGCGTACGTTCAATCAGTGGCGTGTACATTCAATGCGTGATGTTTCATTATGGGAGGAATTAATCTATTTATTTGATTAAAATTGCTTGATTGGCAATCAGTGGGGTGTGTTGGACATCTATATGAAGTCATCAATTGATATATGTGGTACCGGAAGTCACTGACTGGAATACCTACCTAGCGTACGTTCAATCAGTGGTGCGTACATTCAATGCGTGACGTTTCATTATGTCTTGAATATATATTTAATTTGATTAAAATTGCTCGATTTCAAATCAGTGGGGTGTGTTGGACATCTATATATAGTTTTCAATTGATAAATGTGGTTCCGGAAGTCAGTTACCGGAATACATACCCAGCGTACGTTCAATCAGTGGCGTGTACATTCAATGCGTGATGTTTCATTATGGGAGGAATTAATCTATTTATTTGATTAAAATTGCTTGATTGGCAATCAGTGGGGTGTGTTGGACATCTATATGAAGTCATCAATTGATATATGTGGTACCGGAAGTCACTGACTGGAATACCTACCTAGCGTACGTTCAATCAGTGGTGCGTACATTCAATGCTTGACGTTTCATTATATCTTGAATATATATTTAATTTGATTAAAATTGCCCGATTTCAGATCAGTGGAGTGTGTTGGACATCTATATATAGTTTTCAATTGATAAATGTGGTTCCGGAAGTCAGTTACCGGAATACATACCTAACGTACGTTCAATCAGTGGTGTGTACATTCCATGCACGATGTTTCATTATGGGATGAATTAATCTATTTATTTGATTAAAATTGCTTGATTGGCAATCAGTGGGGTGTGTTGGACATCTATATGAAGTCATCAATTGATATATGTGGTACCGGAAGTCACTGACTGGAATACCTACCTAGCGTACGTTCAATCAGTGGTGCGTACATTCAATGCGTGACGTTTCATTATGTCTTGAATATATATTTAATTTGATTAAAATTGCTCGATTTCAAATCAGTGGGGTGTGTTGGACATCTATATATAGTTTTCAATTGATAAATGTGGTTCCGGAAGTCAGTTACCGGAATACATACCCAGCGTACGTTCAATCAGTGGTGCGTACATTCAATGCGTGACGTTTCATTATGTCTTGAATATATATTTAATTTGATTAAAATTGCTCGATTTCAAATCAGTGGGGTGTGTTGGACATCTATATATAGTTTTCAATTGATAAATGTGGTTCCGGAAGTCAGTTACCGGAATACATACCCAGCGTACGTTCAATCAGTGGCGTGTACATTCAATGCGTGATGTTTCATTATGGGAGGAATTAATCTATTTATTTGATTAAAATTGCTTGATTGGCAATCAGTGGGGTGTGTTGGACATCTATATGAAGTCATCAATTGATATATGTGGTACCGGAAGTCACTGACTGGAATACCTACCTAGCGTACGTTCAATCAGTGGTGCGTACATTCAATGCGTGACGTTTCATTATGTCTTGAATATATATTTAATTTGATTAAAATTGCTCGATTTCAAATCAGTGGGGTGTGTTGGACATCTATATATAGTTTTCAATTGATAAATGTGGTTCCGGAAGTCAGTTACCGGAATACATACCCAGCGTACGTTCAATCAGTGGCGTGTACATTCAATGCGTGATGTTTCATTATGGGAGGAATTAATCTATTTATTTGATTAAAATTGCTTGATTGGCAATCAGTGGGGTGTGTTGGACATCTATATGAAGTCATCAATTGATATATGTGGTACCGGAAGTCACTGACTGGAATACCTACCTAGCGTACGTTCAATCAGTGGTGCGTACATTCAATGCGTGACGTTTCATTATGTCTTGAATATATATGTAATTTGATTAAAATCGCTCGATTTCAAATCAGTGGGGTGTGTTGGACATCTATATATAGTTATCAATTGATAAATGTGGTTCCGGAAGTCAGTTACCGGAATACATACCCAGCGTACGTTCAATCAGTGGCGTGTACATTCAATGCGTGATGTTTCATTATGGGATGAGTTAATCTATTTATTTGATTAAAATTGCTTGATTGGCAATCAGTGGGGTGTGTTGGACATCTATATGAAGTCATCAATTGATATATGTGGTACCGGAAGTCACTGACTGGAATACCTACCTAGCGTACGTTCAATCAGTGGTGCGTACATTCAATGCGTGACGTTTCATTATGTCTTGAATATATATTTAATTTGATTAAAATTGCTCGATTTCAAATCAGTGGGGTGTGTTGGACATCTATATATAGTTTTCAATTGATAAATGTGGTTCCGGAAGTCAGTTACCGGAATACATACCCAGCGTACGTTCAATCAGTGGCGTGTACATTCAATGCGTGATGTTTCATTATGGGATGAATTAATCTATTTATTTGATTAAAATTGCTTGATTGGCAATCAGTGGGGTGTGTTGGACATCTATATGAAGTCATCAATTGATATATGTGGTACCGGAAGTCACTGACTGGAATACCTACCTAGCGTACGTTCAATCAGTGGTGCGTACATTCAATGCTTGACGTTTCATTATGTCTTGAATATATATTTAATTTGATTAAAATTGCTCGATTTCAAATCAGTGGGGTGTGTTGGACATCTATATATAGTTTTCAATTGATAAATGTGGTTCCGGAAGTCAGTTACCGGAATACATACCCAGCGTACGTTCAATCAGTGGCGTGTACATTCAATGCGTGATGTTTCATTATGGGAGGAATTAATCTATTTATTTGATTAAAATTGCTTGATTGGCAATCAGTGGGGTGTGTTGGACATCTATATGAAGTCATCAATTGATATATGTGGTACCGGAAGTCACTGACTGGAATACCTACCTAGCGTACGTTCAATCAGTGGTGCGTACATTCAATGCGTGACGTTTCATTATGTCTTGAATATATATTTAATTTGATTAAAATTGCTCGATTTCAAATCAGTGGGGTGTGTTGGACATCTATATATAGTTTTCAATTGATAAATGTGGTTCCGGAAGTCACTGACTGGAATACCTACCTAGCGTACGTTCAATCAGTGGTGCGTACATTCAATGCGTGACGTTTCATTATGTCTTGAATATATATTTAATTTGATTAAAATTGCTCGATTTCAAATCAGTGGGGTGTGTTGGACATCTATATATAGTTTTCAATTGATAAATGTGGTTCCGGAAGTCAGTTACCGGAATACATACCCAGCGTACGTTCAATCAGTGGTGCGTACATTCAATGCGTGACGTTTCATTATGTCTTGAATATATATTTAATTTGATTAAAATTGCTCGATTTCAAATCAGTGGGGTGTGTTGGACATCTATATATAGTTTTCAATTGATAAATGTGGTTCCGGAAGTCAGTTACCGGAATACATACCCAGCGTACGTTCAATCAGTGGCGTGTACATTCAATGCGTGATGTTTCATTATGGGAGGAATTAATCTATTTATTTGATTAAAATTGCTTGATTGGCAATCAGTGGGGTGTGTTGGACATCTATATGAAGTCATCAATTGATATATGTGGTACCGGAAGTCACTGACTGGAATACCTACCTAGCGTACGTTCAATCAGTGGTGCGTACATTCAATGCGTGACGTTTCATTATGTCTTGAATATATATTTAATTTGATTAAAATTGCTCGATTTCAAATCAGTGGGGTGTGTTGGACATCTATATATAGTTTTCAATTGATAAATGTGGTTCCGGAAGTCAGTTACCGGAATACATACCCAGCGTACGTTCAATCAGTGGCGTGTACATTCAATGCGTGATGTTTCATTATGGGAGGAATTAATCTATTTATTTGATTAAAATTGCTTGATTGGCAATCAGTGGGGTGTGTTGGACATCTATATGAAGTCATCAATTGATATATGTGGTACCGGAAGTCACTGACTGGAATACCTACCTAGCGTACGTTCAATCAGTGGTGCGTACATTCAATGCGTGACGTTTCATTATGTCTTGAATATATATGTAATTTGATTAAAATCGCTCGATTTCAAATCAGTGGGGTGTGTTGGACATCTATATATAGTTATCAATTGATAAATGTGGTTCCGGAAGTCAGTTACCGGAATACATACCCAGCGTACGTTCAATCAGTGGCGTGTACATTCAATGCGTGATGTTTCATTATGGGATGAGTTAATCTATTTATTTGATTAAAATTGCTTGATTGGCAATCAGTGGGGTGTGTTGGACATCTATATGAAGTCATCAATTGATATATGTGGTACCGGAAGTCACTGACTGGAATACCTACCTAGCGTACGTTCAATCAGTGGTGCGTACATTCAATGCGTGACGTTTCATTATGTCTTGAATATATATTTAATTTGATTAAAATTGCTCGATTTCAAATCAGTGGGGTGTGTTGGACATCTATATATAGTTTTCAATTGATAAATGTGGTTCCGGAAGTCAGTTACCGGAATACATACCCAGCGTACGTTCAATCAGTGGCGTGTACATTCAATGCGTGATGTTTCATTATGGGATGAATTAATCTATTTATTTGATTAAAATTGCTTGATTGGCAATCAGTGGGGTGTGTTGGACATCTATATGAAGTCATCAATTGATATATGTGGTACCGGAAGTCACTGACTGGAATACCTACCTAGCGTACGTTCAATCAGTGGTGCGTACATTCAATGCTTGACGTTTCATTATGTCTTGAATATATATTTAATTTGATTAAAATTGCTCGATTTCAAATCAGTGGGGTGTGTTGGACATCTATATATAGTTTTCAATTGATAAATGTGGTTCCGGAAGTCAGTTACCGGAATACATACCCAGCGTACGTTCAATCAGTGGCGTGTACATTCAATGCGTGATGTTTCATTATGGGAGGAATTAATCTATTTATTTGATTAAAATTGCTTGATTGGCAATCAGTGGGGTGTGTTGGACATCTATATGAAGTCATCAATTGATATATGTGGTACCGGAAGTCACTGACTGGAATACCTACCTAGCGTACGTTCAATCAGTGGTGCGTACATTCAATGCGTGACGTTTCATTATGTCTTGAATATATATTTAATTTGATTAAAATTGCTCGATTTCAAATCAGTGGGGTGTGTTGGACATCTATATATAGTTTTCAATTGATAAATGTGGTTCCGGAAGTCAGTTACCGGAATACATACCCAGCGTACGTTCAATCAGTGGTGCGTACATTCAATGCGTGACGTTTCATTATGTCTTGAATATATATTTAATTTGATTAAAATTGCTCGATTTCAAATCAGTGGGGTGTGTTGGACATCTATATATAGTTTTCAATTGATAAATGTGGTTCCGGAAGTCAGTTACCGGAATACATACCCAGCGTACGTTCAATCAGTGGCGTGTACATTCAATGCGTGATGTTTCATTATGGGAGGAATTAATCTATTTATTTGATTAAAATTGCTTGATTGGCAATCAGTGGGGTGTGTTGGACATCTATATGAAGTCATCAATTGATATATGTGGTACCGGAAGTCACTGACTGGAATACCTACCTAGCGTACGTTCAATCAGTGGTGCGTACATTCAATGCGTGACGTTTCATTATGTCTTGAATATATATTTAATTTGATTAAAATTGCTCGATTTCAAATCAGTGGGGTGTGTTGGACATCTATATATAGTTTTCAATTGATAAATGTGGTTCCGGAAGTCAGTTACCGGAATACATACCCAGCGTACGTTCAATCAGTGGCGTGTATATTCAATGCGTGATGTTTCATTATGGGAGGAATTAATCTATTTATTTGATTAAAATTGCTTGATTGGCAATCAGTGGGGTGTGTTGGACATCTATATGAAGTCATCAATTGATATATGTGGTACCGGAAGTCACTGACTGGAATACCTACCTAGCGTACGTTCAATCAGTGGTGCGTACATTCAATGCGTGACGTTTCATTATGTCTTGAATATATATGTAATTTGATTAAAATCGCTCGATTTCAAATCAGTGGGGTGTGTTGGACATCTATATATAGTTATCAATTGATAAATGTGGTTCCGGAAGTCAGTTACCGGAATACATACCCAGCGTACGTTCAATCAGTGGCGTGTACATTCAATGCGTGATGTTTCATTATGGGATGAGTTAATCTATTTATTTGATTAAAATTGCTTGATTGGCAATCAGTGGGGTGTGTTGGACATCTATATGAAGTCATCAATTGATATATGTGGTACCGGAAGTCACTGACTGGAATACCTACCTAGCGTACGTTCAATCAGTGGTGCGTACATTCAATGCGTGACGTTTCATTATGTCTTGAATATATATTTAATTTGATTAAAATTGCTCGATTTCAAATCAGTGGGGTGTGTTGGACATCTATATATAGTTTTCAATTGATAAATGTGGTTCCGGAAGTCAGTTACCGGAATACATACCCAGCGTACGTTCAATCAGTGGCGTGTACATTCAATGCGTGATGTTTCATTATGGGAGGAATTAATCTATTTATTTGATTAAAATTGCTTGATTGGCAATCAGTGGGGTGTGTTGGACATCTATATGAAGTCATCAATTGATATATGTGGTACCGGAAGTCACTGACTGGAATACCTACCTAGCGTACGTTCAATCAGTGGTGCGTACATTCAATGCGTGACGTTTCATTATGTCTTGAATATATATTTAATTTGATTAAAATTGCTCGATTTCAAATCAGTGGGGTGTGTTGGACATCTATATATAGTTTTCAATTGATAAATGTGGTTCCGGAAGTCAGTTACCGGAATACATACCCAGCGTACGTTCAATCAGTGGCGTGTACATTCAATGCGTGATGTTTCATTATGGGAGGAATTAATCTATTTATTTGATTAAAATTGCTTGATTGGCAATCAGTGGGGTGTGTTGGACATCTATATGAAGTCATCAATTGATATATGTGGTACCGGAAGTCACTGACTGGAATACCTACCTAGCGTACGTTCAATCAGTGGTGCGTACATTCAATGCTTGACGTTTCATTATATCTTGAATATATATTTAATTTGATTAAAATTGCCCGATTTCAGATCAGTGGAGTGTGTTGGACATCTATATATAGTTTTCAATTGATAAATGTGGTTCCGGAAGTCAGTTACCGGAATACATACCTAACGTACGTTCAATCAGTGGTGTGTACATTCCATGCACGATGTTTCATTATGGGATGAATTAATCTATTTATTTGATTAAAATTGCTTGATTGGCAATCAGTGGGGTGTGTTGGACATCTATATGAAGTCATCAATTGATATATGTGGTACCGGAAGTCACTGACTGGAATACCTACCTAGCGTACGTTCAATCAGTGGTGCGTACATTCAATGCGTGACGTTTCATTATGTCTTGAATATATATTTAATTTGATTAAAATTGCTCGATTTCAAATCAGTGGGGTGTGTTGGACATCTATATATAGTTTTCAATTGATAAATGTGGTTCCGGAAGTCAGTTACCGGAATACATACCCAGCGTACGTTCAATCAGTGGTGCGTACATTCAATGCGTGACGTTTCATTATGTCTTGAATATATATTTAATTTGATTAAAATTGCTCGATTTCAAATCAGTGGGGTGTGTTGGACATCTATATATAGTTTTCAATTGATAAATGTGGTTCCGGAAGTCAGTTACCGGAATACATACCCAGCGTACGTTCAATCAGTGGCGTGTACATTCAATGCGTGATGTTTCATTATGGGAGGAATTAATCTATTTATTTGATTAAAATTGCTTGATTGGCAATCAGTGGGGTGTGTTGGACATCTATATGAAGTCATCAATTGATATATGTGGTACCGGAAGTCACTGACTGGAATACCTACCTAGCGTACGTTCAATCAGTGGTGCGTACATTCAATGCGTGACGTTTCATTATGTCTTGAATATATATTTAATTTGATTAAAATTGCTCGATTTCAAATCAGTGGGGTGTGTTGGACATCTATATATAGTTTTCAATTGATAAATGTGGTTCCGGAAGTCAGTTACCGGAATACATACCCAGCGTACGTTCAATCAGTGGCGTGTACATTCAATGCGTGATGTTTCATTATGGGAGGAATTAATCTATTTATTTGATTAAAATTGCTTGATTGGCAATCAGTGGGGTGTGTTGGACATCTATATGAAGTCATCAATTGATATATGTGGTACCGGAAGTCACTGACTGGAATACCTACCTAGCGTACGTTCAATCAGTGGTGCGTACATTCAATGCGTGACGTTTCATTATGTCTTGAATATATATGTAATTTGATTAAAATCGCTCGATTTCAAATCAGTGGGGTGTGTTGGACATCTATATATAGTTATCAATTGATAAATGTGGTTCCGGAAGTCAGTTACCGGAATACATACCCAGCGTACGTTCAATCAGTGGCGTGTACATTCAATGCGTGATGTTTCATTATGGGATGAGTTAATCTATTTATTTGATTAAAATTGCTTGATTGGCAATCAGTGGGGTGTGTTGGACATCTATATGAAGTCATCAATTGATATATGTGGTACCGGAAGTCACTGACTGGAATACCTACCTAGCGTACGTTCAATCAGTGGTGCGTACATTCAATGCGTGACGTTTCATTATGTCTTGAATATATATTTAATTTGATTAAAATTGCTCGATTTCAAATCAGTGGGGTGTGTTGGACATCTATATATAGTTTTCAATTGATAAATGTGGTTCCGGAAGTCAGTTACCGGAATACATACCCAGCGTACGTTCAATCAGTGGCGTGTACATTCAATGCGTGATGTTTCATTATGGGATGAATTAATCTATTTATTTGATTAAAATTGCTTGATTGGCAATCAGTGGGGTGTGTTGGACATCTATATGAAGTCATCAATTGATATATGTGGTACCGGAAGTCACTGACTGGAATACCTACCTAGCGTACGTTCAATCAGTGGTGCGTACATTCAATGCTTGACGTTTCATTATGTCTTGAATATATATTTAATTTGATTAAAATTGCTCGATTTCAAATCAGTGGGGTGTGTTGGACATCTATATATAGTTTTCAATTGATAAATGTGGTTCCGGAAGTCAGTTACCGGAATACATACCCAGCGTACGTTCAATCAGTGGCGTGTACATTCAATGCGTGATGTTTCATTATGGGAGGAATTAATCTATTTATTTGATTAAAATTGCTTGATTGGCAATCAGTGGGGTGTGTTGGACATCTATATGAAGTCATCAATTGATATATGTGGTACCGGAAGTCACTGACTGGAATACCTACCTAGCGTACGTTCAATCAGTGGTGCGTACATTCAATGCGTGACGTTTCATTATGTCTTGAATATATATTTAATTTGATTAAAATTGCTCGATTTCAAATCAGTGGGGTGTGTTGGACATCTATATATAGTTTTCAATTGATAAATGTGGTTCCGGAAGTCATTTACCGGAATACATACCCAGCGTACGTTCAATCAGTGGTGCGTACATTCAATGCGTGACGTTTCATTATGTCTTGAATATATATTTAATTTGATTAAAATTGCTCGATTTCAAATCAGTGGGGTGTGTTGGACATCTATATATAGTTTTCAATTGATAAATGTGGTTCCGGAAGTCAGTTACCGGAATACATACCCAGCGTACGTTCAATCAGTGGCGTGTACATTCAATGCGTGATATTTCATTATGGGATGAGTTAATCTATTTATTTGATTAAAATTGCTTGATTGGCAATCAGTGGGGTGTGTTGGACATCTATATGAAGTCATCAATTGATATATGTGGTACCGGAAGTCACTGACTGGAATACCTACCTAGCGTACGTTCAATCAGTGGTGCGTACATTCAATGCGTGACGTTTCATTATGTCTTGAATATATATTTAATTTGATTAAAATTGCTCGATTTCAAATCAGTGGGGTGTGTTGGACATCTATATATAGTTTTCAATTAATAAATGTGGTTCCGGAAGTCAGTTACCGGAATACATACCCAGCGTACGTTCAATCAGTGGCGTGTACATTCCATGCGTGATGTTTCATTATGGGATGAGTTAATCTATTTATTTGATTAAAATTGCTTGATTGGCAATCAGTGGGGTGTGTTGGACATCTATATGAAGTCATCAATTGATATATGTGGTACCGGAAGTCACTGACTGGAATACCTACCTAGCGTACGTTCAATCAGTGGTGCGTACATTCAATGCGTGACGTTTCATTATGTCTTGAATATATATGTAATTTGATTAAAATCGCTCGATTTCAAATCAGTGGGGTGTGTTGGACATCTATATATAGTTATCAATTGATAAATGTGGTTCCGGAAGTCAGTTACCGGAATACATACCCAGCGTACGTTCAATCAGTGGCGTGTACATTCAATGCGTGATGTTTCATTATGGGATGAATTAATCTATTTATTTGATTAAAATTGCTTGATTGGCAATCAGTGGGGTGTGTTGGACATCTATATGAAGTCATCAATTGATATATGTGGTACCGGAAGTCACTGACTGGAATACCTACCTAGCGTACGTTCAATCAGTGGTGCGTACATTCAATGCGTGACGTTTCATTATGTCTTGAATATATATTTAATTTGATTAAAATTGCTCGATTTCAAATCAGTGGGGTGTGTTGGACATCTATATATAGTTTTCAATTGATAAATGTGGTTCCGGAAGTCATTTACCGGAATACATACCCAGCGTACGTTCAATCAGTGGTGCGTACATTCAATGCGTGACGTTTCATTATGTCTTGAATATATATTTAATTTGATTAAAATTGCTCGATTTCAAATCAGTGGGGTGTGTTGGACATCTATATATAGTTTTCAATTGATAAATGTGGTTCCGGAAGTCAGTTACCGGAATACATACCCAGCGTACGTTCAATCAGTGGCGTGTACATTCAATGCGTGATATTTCATTATGGGATGAGTTAATCTATTTATTTGATTAAAATTGCTTGATTGGCAATCAGTGGGGTGTGTTGGACATCTATATGAAGTCATCAATTGATATATGTGGTACCGGAAGTCACTGACTGGAATACCTACCTAGCGTACGTTCAATCAGTGGTGCGTACATTCAATGCGTGACGTTTCATTATGTCTTGAATATATATTTAATTTGATTAAAATTGCTCGATTTCAAATCAGTGGGGTGTGTTGGACATCTATATATAGTTTTCAATTGATAAATGTGGTTCCGGAAGTCAGTTACCGGAATACATACCCAGCGTACGTTCAATCAGTGGCGTGTACATTCCATGCGTGATGTTTCATTATGGGATGAGTTAATCTATTTATTTGATTAAAATTGCTTGATTGGCAATCAGTGGGGTGTGTTGGACATCTATATGAAGTCATCAATTGATATATGTGGTACCGGAAGTCACTGACTGGAATACCTACCTAGCGTACGTTCAATCAGTGGTGCGTACATTCAATGCGTGACGTTTCATTATGTCTTGAATATATATTTAATTTGATTAAAATTGCTCGATTTCAAATCAGTGGGGTGTGTTGGACATCTATATATAGTTTTCAATTGATAAATGTGGTTCCGGAAGTCAGTTACCGGAATACATACCCAGCGTACGTTCAATCAGTGGTGCGTACATTCAATGCGTGACGTTTCATAATGTCTTGAATATATATTTAATTTGATTAAAATTGCTCGATTTAAAATCGGTGGGGTGTGTTGGACATCTATATATAGTTTTCAATTGATAAATGTGGTTCCGGAAGTCAGTTACCGGAATACATACCCAGCGTACGTTCAATCAGTGGCGTGTACATTCAATGCGTGACGTTTCATTATGTCTTGAATATATATTTAATTTGATTAAAATTGCTCGATTTCAAATCAGTGGGGTGTGTTGGACATCTATATATAGTTTTCAATTGATAAATGTGGTTCCGGAAGTCAGTTACCGGAATACATACCCAGCGTACGTTCAATCAGTGGCGTGTACATTCAATGCGTGATGTTTCATTATGGGAGGAATTAATCTATTTATTTGATTAAAATTGCTTGATTGGCAATCAGTGGGGTGTGTTGGACATCTATATGAAGTCATCAATTGATATATGTGGTACCGGAAGTCACTGACTGGAATACCTACCTAGCGTACGTTCAATCAGTGGTGCGTACATTCAATGCGTGACGTTTCATTATGTCTTGAATATATATGTAATTTGATTAAAATCGCTCGATTTCAAATCAGTGGGGTGTGTTGGACATCTATATATAGTTATCAATTGATAAATGTGGTTCCGGAAGTCAGTTACCGGAATACATACCCAGCGTACGTTCAATCAGTGGCGTGTACATTCAATGCGTGATGTTTCATTATGGGATGAGTTAATCTATTTATTTGATTAAAATTGCTTGATTGGCAATCAGTGGGGTGTGTTGGACATCTATATGAAGTCATCAATTGATATATGTGGTACCGGAAGTCACTGACTGGAATACCTACCTAGCGTACGTTCAATCAGTGGTGCGTACATTCAATGCGTGACGTTTCATTATGTCTTGAATATATATTTAATTTGATTAAAATTGCTCGATTTCAAATCAGTGGGGTGTGTTGGACATCTATATATAGTTTTCAATTGATAAATGTGGTTCCGGAAGTCAGTTACCGGAATACATACCCAGCGTACGTTCAATCAGTGGCGTGTACATTCAATGCGTGATGTTTCATTATGGGAGGAATTAATCTATTTATTTGATTAAAATTGCTTGATTGGCAATCAGTGGGGTGTGTTGGACATCTATATGAAGTCATCAATTGATATATGTGGTACCGGAAGTCACTGACTGGAATACCTACCTAGCGTACGTTCAATCAGTGGTGCGTACATTCAATGCGTGACGTTTCATTATGTCTTGAATATATATTTAATTTGATTAAAATTGCTCGATTTCAAATCAGTGGGGTGTGTTGGACATCTATATATAGTTTTCAATTGATAAATGTGGTTCCGGAAGTCAGTTACCGGAATACATACCCAGCGTACGTTCAATCAGTGGCGTGTACATTCAATGCGTGATGTTTCATTATGGGAGGAATTAATCTATTTATTTGATTAAAATTGCTTGATTGGCAATCAGTGGGGTGTGTTGGACATCTATATGAAGTCATCAATTGATATATGTGGTACCGGAAGTCACTGACTGGAATACCTACCTAGCGTACGTTCAATCAGTGGTGCGTACATTCAATGCGTGACGTTTCATTATGTCTTGAATATATATTTAATTTGATTAAAATTGCTCGATTTCAAATCAGTGGGGTGTGTTGGACATCTATATATAGTTTTCAATTGATAAATGTGGTTCCGGAAGTCATTTACCGGAATACATACCCAGCGTACGTTCAATCAGTGGTGCGTACATTCAATGCGTGACGTTTCATTATGTCTTGAATATATATTTAATTTGATTAAAATTGCTCGATTTCAAATCAGTGGGGTGTGTTGGACATCTATATATAGTTTTCAATTGATAAATGTGGTTCCGGAAGTCAGTTACCGGAATACATACCCAGCGTACGTTCAATCAGTGGCGTGTACATTCCATGCGTGATGTTTCATTATGGGATGAGTTAATCTATTTATTTGATTAAAATTGCTTGATTGGCAATCAGTGGGGTGTGTTGGACATCTATATGAAGTCATCAATTGATATATGTGGTACCGGAAGTCACTGACTGGAATACCTACCTAGCGTACGTTCAATCAGTGGTGCGTACATTCAATGCGTGACGTTTCATTATGTCTTGAATATATATGTAATTTGATTAAAATCGCTCGATTTCAAATCAGTGGGGTGTGTTGGACATCTATATATAGTTATCAATTGATAAATGTGGTTCCGGAAGTCAGTTACCGGAATACATACCCAGCGTACGTTCAATCAGTGGCGTGTACATTCAATGCGTGATGTTTCATTATGGGATGAATTAATCTATTTATTTGATTAAAATTGCTTGATTGGCAATCAGTGGGGTGTGTTGGACATCTATATGAAGTCATCAATTGATATATGTGGTACCGGAAGTCACTGACTGGAATACCTACCTAGCGTACGTTCAATCAGTGGTGCGTACATTCAATGCGTGACGTTTCATTATGTCTTGAATATATATTTAATTTGATTAAAATTGCTCGATTTCAAATCAGTGGGGTGTGTTGGACATCTATATATAGTTTTCAATTGATAAATGTGGTTCCGGAAGTCATTTACCGGAATACATACCCAGCGTACGTTCAATCAGTGGTGCGTACATTCAATGCGTGACGTTTCATTATGTCTTGAATATATATTTAATTTGATTAAAATTGCTCGATTTCAAATCAGTGGGGTGTGTTGGACATCTATATATAGTTTTCAATTGATAAATGTGGTTCCGGAAGTCAGTTACCGGAATACATACCCAGCGTACGTTCAATCAGTGGCGTGTACATTCAATGCGTGATATTTCATTATGGGATGAGTTAATCTATTTATTTGATTAAAATTGCTTGATTGGCAATCAGTGGGGTGTGTTGGACATCTATATGAAGTCATCAATTGATATATGTGGTACCGGAAGTCACTGACTGGAATACCTACCTAGCGTACGTTCAATCAGTGGTGCGTACATTCAATGCGTGACGTTTCATTATGTCTTGAATATATATTTAATTTGATTAAAATTGCTCGATTTCAAATCAGTGGGGTGTGTTGGACATCTATATATAGTTTTCAATTGATAAATGTGGTTCCGGAAGTCAGTTACCGGAATACATACCCAGCGTACGTTCAATCAGTGGCGTGTACATTCCATGCGTGATGTTTCATTATGGGATGAGTTAATCTATTTATTTGATTAAAATTGCTTGATTGGCAATCAGTGGGGTGTGTTGGACATCTATATGAAGTCATCAATTGATATATGTGGTACCGGAAGTCACTGACTGGAATACCTACCTAGCGTACGTTCAATCAGTGGCGTGTACATTCAATGCGTGACGTTTCATTATGTCTTGAATATATATTTAATTTGATTAAAATTGCTCGATTTCAAATCAGTGGGGTGTGTTGGACATCTATATATAGTTTTCAATTGATAAATGTGGTTCCGGAAGTCAGTTACCGGAATACATACCCAGCGTACGTTCAATCAGTGGTGCGTACATTCAATGCGTGACGTTTCATAATGTCTTGAATATATATTTAATTTGATTAAAATTGCTCGATTTAAAATCAGTGGGGTGTGTTGGACATCTATATATAGTTTTCAATTGATAAATGTGGTTCCGGAAGTCAGTTACCGGAATACATACCCAGCGTACGTTCAATCAGTGGCGTGTACATTCAATGCGTGACGTTTCATTATGTCTTGAATATATATTTAATTTGATTAAAATTGCTCGATTTAAAATCAGTGGGGTGTGTTGGACATCTATATATAGTTTTCAATTGATAAATGTGGTTCCGGAAGTCAGTTACCGGAATACATACCCAGCGTACGTTCAATCAGTGGCGTGTACATTCAATGCGTGATGTTTCATTATGGGAGGAATTAATCTATTTATTTGATTAAAATTGCTTGATTGGCAATCAGTGGGGTGTGTTGGACATCTATATGAAGTCATCAATTGATATATGTGGTACCGGAAGTCACTGACTGGAATACCTACCTAGCGTACGTTCAATCAGTGATGCGTACATTCAATGCGTGACGTTTCATTATGTCTTGAATATATATGTAATTTGATTAAAATCGCTCGATTTCAAATCAGTGGGGTGTGTTGGACATCTATATATAGTTATCAATTGATAAATGTGGTTCCGGAAGTCAGTTACCGGAATACATACCCAGCGTACGTTCAATCAGTGGCGTGTACATTCAATGCGTGATGTTTCATTATGGGATGAATTAATCTATTTATTTGATTAAAATTGCTTGATTGGCAATCAGTGGGGTGTGTTGGACATCTATATGAAGTCATCAATTGATATATGTGGTACCGGAAGTCACTGACTGGAATACCTACCTAGCGTACGTTCAATCAGTGGTGCGTACATTCAATGCGTGACGTTTCATTATGTCTTGAATATATATTTAATTTGATTAAAATTGCTCGATTTCAAATCAGTGGGGTGTGTTGGACATCTATATATAGTTTTCAATTGATAAATGTGGTTCCGGAAGTCATTTACCGGAATACATACCCAGCGTACGTTCAATCAGTGGTGCGTACATTCAATGCGTGACGTTTCATTATGTCTTGAATATATATTTAATTTGATTAAAATTGCTCGATTTCAAATCAGTGGGGTGTGTTGGACATCTATATATAGTTTTCAATTGATAAATGTGGTTCCGGAAGTCATTTACCGGAATACATACCCAGCGTACGTTCAATCAGTGGTGCGTACATTCAATGCGTGACGTTTCATTATGTCTTGAATATATATTTAATTTGATTAAAATTGCTCGATTTCAAATCAGTGGGGTGTGTTGGACATCTATATATAGTTTTCAATTGATAAATGTGGTTCCGGAAGTCAGTTACCGGAATACATACCCAGCGTACGTTCAATCAGTGGCGTGTACATTCAATGCGTGATATTTCATTATGGGATGAGTTAATCTATTTATTTGATTAAAATTGCTTGATTGGCAATCAGTGGGGTGTGTTGGACATCTATATGAAGTCATCAATTGATATATGTGGTACCGGAAGTCACTGACTGGAATACCTACCTAGCGTACGTTCAATCAGTGGTGCGTACATTCAATGCGTGACGTTTCATTATGTCTTGAATATATATTTAATTTGATTAAAATTGCTCGATTTCAAATCAGTGGGGTGTGTTGGACATCTATATATAGTTTTCAATTGATAAATGTGGTTCCGGAAGTCAGTTACCGGAATACATACCCAGCGTACGTTCAATCAGTGGCGTGTACATTCCATGCGTGATGTTTCATTATGGGATGAGTTAATCTATTTATTTGATTAAAATTGCTTGATTGGCAATCAGTGGGGTGTGTTGGACATCTATATGAAGTCATCAATTGATATATGTGGTACCGGAAGTCACTGACTGGAATACCTACCTAGCGTACGTTCAATCAGTGGTGCGTACATTCAATGCGTGACGTTTCATTATGTCTTGAATATATATTTAATTTGATTAAAATTGCTCGATTTCAAATCAGTGGGGTGTGTTGGACATCTATATATAGTTTTCAATTGATAAATGTGGTTCCGGAAGTCAGTTACCGGAATACATACCCAGCGTACGTTCAATCAGTGGTGCGTACATTCAATGCGTGACGTTTCATAATGTCTTGAATATATATTTAATTTGATTAAAATTGCTCGATTTAAAATCAGTGGGGTGTGTTGGACATCTATATATAGTTTTCAATTGATAAATGTGGTTCCGGAAGTCAGTTACCGGAATACATACCCAGCGTACGTTCAATCAGTGGCGTGTACATTCAATGCGTGACGTTTTATTATGTCTTGAATATATATTTAATTTGATTAAAATTGCTCGATTTAAAATCAGTGGGGTGTGTTGGACATCTATATATAGTTTTCAATTGATAAATGTGGTTCCGGAAGTCAGTTACCGGAATACATACCCAGCGTACGTTCAATCAGTGGCGTGTACATTCAATGCGTGACGTTTTATTATGTCTTGAATATATATTTAATTTGATTAAAATTGCTCGATTTCAAATCAGTGGGGTGTGTTGGACATCTATATATAGTTATCAATTGATAAATGTGGTTCCGGAAGTCAGTTACCGGAATACATACCCAGCGTACGTTCAATCAGTGGTGCGTACATTCAATGCGTGACGTTTCATAATGTCTTGAATATATATTTAATTTGATTAAAATTGCTCGATTTAAAATCGGTGGGGTGTGTTGGACATCTATATATAGTTTTCAATTGATAAATGTGGTTCCGGAAGTCAGTTACCGGAATACATACCCAGCGTACGTTCAATCAGTGGCGTGTACATTCAATGCGTGACGTTTCATTATGTCTTGAATATATATTTAATTTGATTAAAATTGCTCGATTTCAAATCAGTGGGGTGTGTTGGACATCTATATATAGTTTTCAATTGATAAATGTGGTTCCGGAAGTCAGTTACCGGAATACATACCCAGCGTACGTTCAATCAGTGGCGTGTACATTCAATGCGTGATGTTTCATTATGGGAGGAATTAATCTATTTATTTGATTAAAATTGCTTGATTGGCAATCAGTGGGGTGTGTTGGACATCTATATGAAGTCATCAATTGATATATGTGGTACCGGAAGTCACTGACTGGAATACCTACCTAGCGTACGTTCAATCAGTGGTGCGTACATTCAATGCGTGACGTTTCATTATGTCTTGAATATATATGTAATTTGATTAAAATCGCTCGATTTCAAATCAGTGGGGTGTGTTGGACATCTATATATAGTTATCAATTGATAAATGTGGTTCCGGAAGTCAGTTACCGGAATACATACCCAGCGTACGTTCAATCAGTGGCGTGTACATTCAATGCGTGATGTTTCATTATGGGATGAGTTAATCTATTTATTTGATTAAAATTGCTTGATTGGCAATCAGTGGGGTGTGTTGGACATCTATATGAAGTCATCAATTGATATATGTGGTACCGGAAGTCACTGACTGGAATACCTACCTAGCGTACGTTCAATCAGTGGTGCGTACATTCAATGCGTGACGTTTCATTATGTCTTGAATATATATTTAATTTGATTAAAATTGCTCGATTTCAAATCAGTGGGGTGTGTTGGACATCTATATATAGTTTTCAATTGATAAATGTGGTTCCGGAAGTCAGTTACCGGAATACATACCCAGCGTACGTTCAATCAGTGGCGTGTACATTCAATGCGTGATGTTTCATTATGGGAGGAATTAATCTATTTATTTGATTAAAATTGCTTGATTGGCAATCAGTGGGGTGTGTTGGACATCTATATGAAGTCATCAATTGATATATGTGGTACCGGAAGTCACTGACTGGAATACCTACCTAGCGTACGTTCAATCAGTGGTGCGTACATTCAATGCGTGACGTTTCATTATGTCTTGAATATATATTTAATTTGATTAAAATTGCTCGATTTCAAATCAGTGGGGTGTGTTGGACATCTATATATAGTTTTCAATTGATAAATGTGGTTCCGGAAGTCAGTTACCGGAATACATACCCAGCGTACGTTCAATCAGTGGCGTGTACATTCAATGCGTGATGTTTCATTATGGGAGGAATTAATCTATTTATTTGATTAAAATTGCTTGATTGGCAATCAGTGGGGTGTGTTGGACATCTATATGAAGTCATCAATTGATATATGTGGTACCGGAAGTCACTGACTGGAATACCTACCTAGCGTACGTTCAATCAGTGGTGCGTACATTCAATGCGTGACGTTTCATTATGTCTTGAATATATATTTAATTTGATTAAAATTGCTCGATTTCAAATCAGTGGGGTGTGTTGGACATCTATATATAGTTTTCAATTGATAAATGTGGTTCCGGAAGTCATTTACCGGAATACATACCCAGCGTACGTTCAATCAGTGGTGCGTACATTCAATGCGTGACGTTTCATTATGTCTTGAATATATATTTAATTTGATTAAAATTGCTCGATTTCAAATCAGTGGGGTGTGTTGGACATCTATATATAGTTTTCAATTGATAAATGTGGTTCCGGAAGTCAGTTACCGGAATACATACCCAGCGTACGTTCAATCAGTGGCGTGTACATTCAATGCGTGATATTTCATTATGGGATGAGTTAATCTATTTATTTGATTAAAATTGCTTGATTGGCAATCAGTGGGGTGTGTTGGACATCTATATGAAGTCATCAATTGATATATGTGGTACCGGAAGTCACTGACTGGAATACCTACCTAGCGTACGTTCAATCAGTGGTGCGTACATTCAATGCGTGACGTTTCATTATGTCTTGAATATATATTTAATTTGATTAAAATTGCTCGATTTCAAATCAGTGGGGTGTGTTGGACATCTATATATAGTTTTCAATTGATAAATGTGGTTCCGGAAGTCAGTTACCGGAATACATACCCAGCGTACGTTCAATCAGTGGCGTGTACATTCCATGCGTGATGTTTCATTATGGGATGAGTTAATCTATTTATTTGATTAAAATTGCTTGATTGGCAATCAGTGGGGTGTGTTGGACATCTATATGAAGTCATCAATTGATATATGTGGTACCGGAAGTCACTGACTGGAATACCTACCTAGCGTACGTTCAATCAGTGGTGCGTACATTCAATGCGTGACGTTTCATTATGTCTTGAATATATATGTAATTTGATTAAAATCGCTCGATTTCAAATCAGTGGGGTGTGTTGGACATCTATATATAGTTATCAATTGATAAATGTGGTTCCGGAAGTCAGTTACCGGAATACATACCCAGCGTACGTTCAATCAGTGGCGTGTACATTCAATGCGTGATGTTTCATTATGGGATGAATTAATCTATTTATTTGATTAAAATTGCTTGATTGGCAATCAGTGGGGTGTGTTGGACATCTATATGAAGTCATCAATTGATATATGTGGTACCGGAAGTCACTGACTGGAATACCTACCTAGCGTACGTTCAATCAGTGGTGCGTACATTCAATGCGTGACGTTTCATTATGTCTTGAATATATATTTAATTTGATTAAAATTGCTCGATTTCAAATCAGTGGGGTGTGTTGGACATCTATATATAGTTTTCAATTGATAAATGTGGTTCCGGAAGTCATTTACCGGAATACATACCCAGCGTACGTTCAATCAGTGGTGCGTACATTCAATGCGTGACGTTTCATTATGTCTTGAATATATATTTAATTTGATTAAAATTGCTCGATTTCAAATCAGTGGGGTGTGTTGGACATCTATATATAGTTTTCAATTGATAAATGTGGTTCCGGAAGTCAGTTACCGGAATACATACCCAGCGTACGTTCAATCAGTGGCGTGTACATTCAATGCGTGATATTTCATTATGGGATGAGTTAATCTATTTATTTGATTAAAATTGCTTGATTGGCAATCAGTGGGGTGTGTTGGACATCTATATGAAGTCATCAATTGATATATGTGGTACCGGAAGTCACTGACTGGAATACCTACCTAGCGTACGTTCAATCAGTGGTGCGTACATTCAATGCGTGACGTTTCATTATGTCTTGAATATATATTTAATTTGATTAAAATTGCTCGATTTCAAATCAGTGGGGTGTGTTGGACATCTATATATAGTTTTCAATTGATAAATGTGGTTCCGGAAGTCAGTTACCGGAATACATACCCAGCGTACGTTCAATCAGTGGCGTGTACATTCCATGCGTGATGTTTCATTATGGGATGAGTTAATCTATTTATTTGATTAAAATTGCTTGATTGGCAATCAGTGGGGTGTGTTGGACATCTATATGAAGTCATCAATTGATATATGTGGTACCGGAAGTCACTGACTGGAATACCTACCTAGCGTACGTTCAATCAGTGGCGTGTACATTCAATGCGTGACGTTTCATTATGTCTTGAATATATATTTAATTTGATTAAAATTGCTCGATTTCAAATCAGTGGGGTGTGTTGGACATCTATATATAGTTTTCAATTGATAAATGTGGTTCCGGAAGTCAGTTACCGGAATACATACCCAGCGTACGTTCAATCAGTGGTGCGTACATTCAATGCGTGACGTTTCATAATGTCTTGAATATATATTTAATTTGATTAAAATTGCTCGATTTAAAATCAGTGGGGTGTGTTGGACATCTATATATAGTTTTCAATTGATAAATGTGGTTCCGGAAGTCAGTTACCGGAATACATACCCAGCGTACGTTCAATCAGTGGCGTGTACATTCAATGCGTGACGTTTCATTATGTCTTGAATATATATTTAATTTGATTAAAATTGCTCGATTTAAAATCAGTGGGGTGTGTTGGACATCTATATATAGTTTTCAATTGATAAATGTGGTTCCGGAAGTCAGTTACCGGAATACATACCCAGCGTACGTTCAATCAGTGGCGTGTACATTCAATGCGTGATGTTTCATTATGGGAGGAATTAATCTATTTATTTGATTAAAATTGCTTGATTGGCAATCAGTGGGGTGTGTTGGACATCTATATGAAGTCATCAATTGATATATGTGGTACCGGAAGTCACTGACTGGAATACCTACCTAGCGTACGTTCAATCAGTGATGCGTACATTCAATGCGTGACGTTTCATTATGTCTTGAATATATATGTAATTTGATTAAAATCGCTCGATTTCAAATCAGTGGGGTGTGTTGGACATCTATATATAGTTATCAATTGATAAATGTGGTTCCGGAAGTCAGTTACCGGAATACATACCCAGCGTACGTTCAATCAGTGGCGTGTACATTCAATGCGTGATGTTTCATTATGGGATGAATTAATCTATTTATTTGATTAAAATTGCTTGATTGGCAATCAGTGGGGTGTGTTGGACATCTATATGAAGTCATCAATTGATATATGTGGTACCGGAAGTCACTGACTGGAATACCTACCTAGCGTACGTTCAATCAGTGGTGCGTACATTCAATGCGTGACGTTTCATTATGTCTTGAATATATATTTAATTTGATTAAAATTGCTCGATTTCAAATCAGTGGGGTGTGTTGGACATCTATATATAGTTTTCAATTGATAAATGTGGTTCCGGAAGTCATTTACCGGAATACATACCCAGCGTACGTTCAATCAGTGGTGCGTACATTCAATGCGTGACGTTTCATTATGTCTTGAATATATATTTAATTTGATTAAAATTGCTCGATTTCAAATCAGTGGGGTGTGTTGGACATCTATATATAGTTTTCAATTGATAAATGTGGTTCCGGAAGTCATTTACCGGAATACATACCCAGCGTACGTTCAATCAGTGGTGCGTACATTCAATGCGTGACGTTTCATTATGTCTTGAATATATATTTAATTTGATTAAAATTGCTCGATTTCAAATCAGTGGGGTGTGTTGGACATCTATATATAGTTTTCAATTGATAAATGTGGTTCCGGAAGTCAGTTACCGGAATACATACCCAGCGTACGTTCAATCAGTGGCGTGTACATTCAATGCGTGATATTTCATTATGGGATGAGTTAATCTATTTATTTGATTAAAATTGCTTGATTGGCAATCAGTGGGGTGTGTTGGACATCTATATGAAGTCATCAATTGATATATGTGGTACCGGAAGTCACTGACTGGAATACCTACCTAGCGTACGTTCAATCAGTGGTGCGTACATTCAATGCGTGACGTTTCATTATGTCTTGAATATATATTTAATTTGATTAAAATTGCTCGATTTCAAATCAGTGGGGTGTGTTGGACATCTATATATAGTTTTCAATTGATAAATGTGGTTCCGGAAGTCAGTTACCGGAATACATACCCAGCGTACGTTCAATCAGTGGCGTGTACATTCCATGCGTGATGTTTCATTATGGGATGAGTTAATCTATTTATTTGATTAAAATTGCTTGATTGGCAATCAGTGGGGTGTGTTGGACATCTATATGAAGTCATCAATTGATATATGTGGTACCGGAAGTCACTGACTGGAATACCTACCTAGCGTACGTTCAATCAGTGGTGCGTACATTCAATGCGTGACGTTTCATTATGTCTTGAATATATATTTAATTTGATTAAAATTGCTCGATTTCAAATCAGTGGGGTGTGTTGGACATCTATATATAGTTTTCAATTGATAAATGTGGTTCCGGAAGTCAGTTACCGGAATACATACCCAGCGTACGTTCAATCAGTGGTGCGTACATTCAATGCGTGACGTTTCATAATGTCTTGAATATATATTTAATTTGATTAAAATTGCTCGATTTAAAATCAGTGGGGTGTGTTGGACATCTATATATAGTTTTCAATTGATAAATGTGGTTCCGGAAGTCAGTTACCGGAATACATACCCAGCGTACGTTCAATCAGTGGCGTGTACATTCAATGCGTGACGTTTTATTATGTCTTGAATATATATTTAATTTGATTAAAATTGCTCGATTTAAAATCAGTGGGGTGTGTTGGACATCTATATATAGTTTTCAATTGATAAATGTGGTTCCGGAAGTCAGTTACCGGAATACATACCCAGCGTACGTTCAATCAGTGGCGTGTACATTCAATGCGTGATATTTCATTATGGGATGAGTTAATCTATTTATTTGATTAAAATTGCTTGATTGGCAATCAGTGGGGTGTGTTGGACATCTATATGAAGTCATCAATTGATATATGTGGTACCGGAAGTCACTGACTGGAATACCTACCTAGCGTACGTTCAATCAGTGGTGCGTACATTCAATGCGTGACGTTTCATTATGTCTTGAATATATATTTAATTTGATTAAAATTGCTCGATTTCAAATCAGTGGGGTGTGTTGGACATCTATATATAGTTTTCAATTGATAAATGTGGTTCCGGAAGTCAGTTACCGGAATACATACCCAGCGTACGTTCAATCAGTGGCGTGTACATTCCATGCGTGATGTTTCATTATGGGATGAGTTAATCTATTTATTTGATTAAAATTGCTTGATTGGCAATCAGTGGGGTGTGTTGGACATCTATATGAAGTCATCAATTGATATATGTGGTACCGGAAGTCACTGACTGGAATACCTACCTAGCGTACGTTCAATCAGTGGTGCGTACATTCAATGCGTGACGTTTCATTATGTCTTGAATATATATGTAATTTGATTAAAATCGCTCGATTTCAAATCAGTGGGGTGTGTTGGACATCTATATATAGTTATCAATTGATAAATGTGGTTCCGGAAGTCAGTTACCGGAATACATACCCAGCGTACGTTCAATCAGTGGCGTGTACATTCAATGCGTGATGTTTCATTATGGGATGAATTAATCTATTTATTTGATTAAAATTGATTGATTGGCAATCAGTGGGGTGTGTTGGACATCTATATGAAGTCATCAATTGATATATGTGGTACCGGAAGTCACTGACTGGAATACCTACCTAGCGTACGTTCAATCAGTGGTGCGTACATTCAATGCGTGACGTTTCATTATGTCTTGAATATATATTTAATTTGATTAAAATTGCTCGATTTCAAATCAGTGGGGTGTGTTGGACATCTATATATAGTTTTCAATTGATAAATGTGGTTCCGGAAGTCATTTACCGGAATACATACCCAGCGTACGTTCAATCAGTGGTGCGTACATTCAATGCGTGACGTTTCATTATGTCTTGAATATATATGTAATTTGATTAAAATTGATCGATTTCAAATCAGTGGGGTGTGTTGGACATCTATATATAGTTTTCAATTGATAAATGTGGTTCCGGAAGTCAGTTACCGGAATACATACCCAGCGTACGTTCAATCAGTGGCGTGTACATTCAATGCGTGATGTTTAATTATGGGGTTAATTAATGTAGTTATTTGATTAAAATTGCTTGAATGTCGATCAGTTCGGTGTGTTGGTCATCTATATGAAGTTATCAATTGAAATATGTGGTTCCGGAAGTCACTGACTGGGATACCTACCTAGCGTACGTTCAATCAGTGGTGCGTACATTCAATGATGTTTCATTTTGGGATGAATTAAAATAGATCGATAAATTTGATTTAATACTATAGTTATCAATATTGGTATATATTTATACCAGTCTTTCTTCTAACAGGTGAAGAAAAATGGTGACATTATCCGGGTCGCGAAAAGCGACAGTGAAAAAGCAGACTTATTAGCAGAGTTTTTTCAACAGGAGCCAGAAGGAGACATACAAAGTTCTTCTTTTTCAACATTTTAAATAGTTCGACAGAAATATGATTTATCTTTCATTTATTATTTTCGCGCAATACAGATACAGAATCAATGTGTTCTAGGGCCTAGTAAGTTTAAATAGACCGAATACCGGGTAAATGAGGTAAATTACAAGTTCATGCCATTCCAACGGATAATTCCGCAATTTAGTCTGTACTATCTTCGCCATCGCCTCCATTCAATGCGTACGTTGACGACATAGGTTATACATATTCAGGTCACATTTACAGTGGGGCTACTTCGTCAGTCATTATATCAAAACTCTAAAATTAATGACAAAACCAATATCTTACAAAAACACATTACCAACCCACAAACGCTACAAAGTCGAAGATAACTGTATATTTAATATCCGTCAATCAAACGCTTGTTCATGAATATTCAGTAGACATTCAATCGGTGTCGTCATTCAATCCGTGGTATTTAGTGCTACCCACAATAACATCAATGCATATTTCTCAATATATAAACTAAACATGAGTATTTTGCCTTATTTCGGCTAATACACTTACATTATGGCTCGACTGCAGTCTAACAGTTTCGAAGATATGTCGAAGCGCCTTCATCGAGGCGGCATGGCATAACGTTGACCATACGTAAAAAAGGACCTAAATTTACTCTTAGACAATGAAGAGTTCCGATAAGAACGGTAACTGCTGTTGCGTACAACACTGACACGATAGTCAACAGTCTAAGGGAGAAAACTCTGCATCTAATACAAATTACATAACTACGCAATACACGTACAGAATACATATTCTACCTAGAATAAATGTGTGACAGAACAATGACGCTACTTCAATCTTCAATTTGTTTGCAATAAGGTTGATATGATACTTACATACAGACAGATCCTTGTTCTCACTGGGTTTTTACAAGGATCTGACAACAACCCAAAAGAGATCATGTTCGACCTTTGTCGCCTCTTTACTACACTGAACTAATTTTCCAATGACCTGTAATCTTGCATCAACCCATTTCGTCACATTATTCCACATGAACATTTTGGTGACGAAATGACTAAACAGACAAATGCGATTATGCAAGCTTTGTCGCCTCAAACTTTCACCGTCAAGATTTTTAAAGTAGTAATTTGATTATCTAATGCTAAAGTTCATCGGAACGTGACCTCCTATGGGATTTTCTCAGATCTTAGTGCAGTAGAGAGAAGTTTACGGAACGGCGCGGAGATCAAGATATGATTTCAATGAGATTGACGTAGACGCTGGATAGGTTTAAAGGATTATACTAAAAAGGATACACTATTTACTTAAATTACCCCTATTGGTGATGATGTGAACCTAAGGGCCTTCCTCCCCTCGAGATCATCCTCCTGTTTTCCTTTGCTGCCGTCTTTAACTGTTGGGTCTTCTGGCAGAGACGCTCCTCCAAGACTGCGACCTCCGGCTGATTCTGGTCGATGGCGTCCTGCACCATCGTCTGGTTCAGCTTATACTTCAATGTGGTAACACTTCTAATCGGAAATAATATCCAGACAATCGGAAGAAGGCTTACACGGACATACCGCGGCTTCCCAACTACACACACATCCATATCGCATACACCGGGAGGCCATCCTAAAAAAGTCCTTGTAAGTAAAACACAAAATTTGTTTGATTCATTTGACAGGCAACTGGTCTGATGCATTGTAGAAAACTGTTGAATTGTTCACAAATTTCCGAGTTTATGGTGTCCTTAAAGCCTTCAGGACCAGTAAACTTTTAACATTTATGGGAAAATCTATGAAATATAACCTGAAAAAAAAATCACATTTTCAAAATAACTATTTTTTACTGTATTGAGACAGTATTCTTGTAAATTACATCCAAAGTTATAGTTAATGACTGTATAGAAATGCACATGAGTTTCAATCGGCAAAAAATCCGGACCACGAAGAGGGTTACACCAACATACCGCGGCCTCCCAAAAACCCACATCGCATACACCGGTAGGCCATCCTAAAAAGGTCCTAGCCGCTAATAATAGGACATAAATGCAAGAAAATTTGTAAGTAAAACACAAAATTTGTTCGATTTATTTGACAGGCAACTGGTCTGATGCATTGTAGAAAGCTGTTGAATTGTTCACAATTTTCCGAGTTAATGGTGTCCAAAAAGCCTTGAGGACCAGTAAACTTTTGAACATTTGTGGGAGAATCTATGAAATATAACTTATGAAAAAAACACATTTTCAAAATATCCTTTTTTCTGTATCGAGACGGTATTCTAGTAAATAACATCTACCATCCAAAGTTATAGTTAATGACTATAGAGATGCACAGGGGTTTCAATCGGGCTAGAGGAGGAAGGCTTACACTGACATACCGCGGCCTCCCAAATACACACATCCATATCGCATACACCGGGAGGCAGTCCTTTCAAGACCCTAGCTGCTAATAATAGGACGTAAAAACAATCCCAACACGAAAAACCATAACAGCGGCCATGCGATGGACAAAACCACAAAAATAAATTAGTAGATCCTCTTGCTGAAATTTGTACTTCTGAAAACAGTTGATGACCTGTCTTAATGAGGACATCATCTAATTCTGTATTTTAGCTGCTTTACTCTCTAGAAAAGTCGAGTGTCGATGGGCCGTAAAACCCAAACAAACAAATCACTCATAGAAAATTTACGAATATTTCGCACTGCAAAACCACTGGGAGAAAATAAATTAATATGCTCTGCCTAAATTGACTGGGTTATGAATGCCTAGACCGATAAGCTTACACTTATACTTGACCCAATGGTAAAGCATTATACTATATATAGATTGGTACAATGGTCATTATTAGAGGTTATGATACCATCGTGAGCACTAATTCTAGGCGCAATAAAAAAAAAGGCGCGCGAAAGTGAGTTTTTGTGTCATTTATCACACAACATCCATCTCTACGGATAATCACCCCCCCAGCGGACGTTACAGTAAAGTGTTCACCAATATTCGATGAACTTTAAATGGGTTTTACGCACCTGACCCTTCTGCTTCTACATAAGTTTAGAAATTTTGGATTCCTACCTTTTACCTACCCCCTAGGATCACTGAAGAGTCGTAGGAGGACAAAACAGCTGTATGATGCAGTTTAATTCATTTTTTCGGCATACTGTATCTATTTCCAAATTTAAATAGTGCAGCATATGCTTGTGTTACATGATCTTTAAATAAAATAAAATAAAATTTTAAAAATAGAGAACTTGCGATTTACAACCTATAATATCAACGGTTAAACAATTTCTTAATCAGTCTTATTTCTATATTTAGATAAAATGTGATAAGACGATAAACATAACAAGTATGGACGCGCAGTGTGGGATGAGGTGTTTCGTAAGGTGGCGGTCGGAGAAGTTTCACTAGAAGTTGGACACATTGAGGTAGCAGCATCCCAACAACAATAAAAAATAATTTTAATAAAATAATCGTGATATATCGCAGATACGATACAAACTTTATATATGTAGTCATACGGTCACCTCATTAATCAAACCTATACTCTTACAAATTAAATTAAAACAATCTGATTTAAAGCATATCTTGATCTCCGCGCCGTTCCGTAAACTTCTCTCTGAAAACGGAGTGAGAACAAGGATCTGTATTTGATTCAGATCTGGATTAAAATCAACTCACCTGATCCCACGCCATCCCATTCAACACAATATTGACTTCACCACACAGTCGGAAATGGTCACAAGGTAAAGGAGTGTTTTCTATCCTTAAAAAGGCAACATTTGGAAACTGGCTGCGGGTGAGATAAAAATGTAACATATCTTTGAAATACAGCCTACGGATTTGGTGGAATGTCCTGTCTTTCTCAAGCTTTACAGCCCTAATTGATATAGTACGACAATCGATTACCCCGTTTTTATATCACAACTATAATGGAAATTCAAACTAAGAAATTAATGAATAGAAAATTAACAAAAAGTTACTGGAGAGCTCTGGTCCTGATCAAGATAGACGATTGTAAGCTCTGTAGATACCTGGGCATATAATTTGGATTTATATGCACCCCATCTGCCGTCAGGGTTCCAAAGTCCTCGATGTTTCCAGAAGGAAATGTTCTCAGTGGAATTAACTTTTTGAGCTAAATGTATGTTGGTAGAGATGATGTTTTGGTTACACTCGTCCGAGGTAGCCCAGGGCTGAAGCCACGACAACTGACCAACTGTACCATGTCGCTCACCTTTCAATCGTAACAAATAGTTACAGAAATCTATAATCGCGTCTGACAAATGTGCCGGAGTAGTTTGTTTATCAATAAGTCGTTTGACCCGATTTTTACGTATACTAGATTGTTGGCGTGATGCACGGATGGGAACTAAGTCTTGTCGATTATATAATTTGTCCAACGTAAGGTCTCCCTATGCCTTGAAAGTCACTATGAAGTCATTCGGATACAATTTCTGATTTACAAATTCTTTCTGTTGACAAAACGTTTGTAATCTCCGCACAAAGGAGTGACCCAACACAATTTTCCATCGGTCATCTCGCACTATTTACATCATATCCTGACTCAAGCCAAGGCGCACACTGCCCAATCTGATTAGAATCGTATCTTGATATCCGCGCCGTTCCGTAAACTTCTCTCTGCTGCGTTAAGATCTGAGATAATCCCATAGGGGGTCATGTCCCGAAGATCTTTTGCATTAGCAAATCAAATTACTACTGTCAGAATCTTGACAGTGAAATTTTGTGGTCACAAAGCTTGCATAGTCGCATTTGTGTATTTAGTCATTTCGTCACCAAAACGTTTATGTACAATAATGTGACGAAATGACTACAGTTCGGTAGCAGGCACTGGTAGAGAATCGGCTGTTGTGGATGATGGTACAGTAGAGACAAGATTGGAAGAGGACACGGTCGCTGATGTTGCCGTGACTGTGGATGTCGCAGTCCCACGATCTGATGGCTGTGACGGGGCAAGAGAATCTAATGAAATGACAGTAGGATCAAATGGGTATACACCACAAGCCCTAAACCCGCTTACTATGTTTTTGTTTGTAAACGAAGCGTCCCATGCTGACTTAACTAATCCCGGGAAACTCGTTTTGGTAACGGTATTAAGGGGATTTGGGGCCAGGTAGTCGGAACATCTTATATTGTAGGCGGTACTAAATGGGCCGAAGACGGACCTATCAAGTGGCTGGAGTATATGGGTAGTGTGGGGAGGGAGGCAAAGAATTGTTATACCATTGTCCTTTGCCAGTTCTAATATGGCAAGGGACTCGTGAGACGAATGCCCATCTAAAAGCAACAGTTGCCCGGGGCCTCTCATCACCACACTCTTGCAGAAAAATGTCCCGGAACTACTCTTCACCGATTTTATCAGCCGTTCTCCTGATAGGTCCATTTAGTTCCAGATGGAGCGGCCGCCGTATTAAACCCATGAATGGACATGTTGGTCTTTCCCTTTACAATAAACATAGGGGACATCGACCTTCCCGCCGCATTAACGCAAGCCATGATGGAAACATTTTTTCTGTTATTATCGGTGCGCCCAACGACATTTTTTGATGACTTTTCGGCAATAACACGAACAGGCGAAGCTCAAAACTACGGCCCGTCTCGTCGCAGTTCCAAATGAATGCTGGTTTGTTGCCAAGATTCAGCGTCGCGACAACAGCACCCAACGTATCCATGTATTTAGAGACGACAGTTGGATTCAACATCCGTGCTCTTGATGCTGCAAGTTTCTCTGGGCGACGGATTGATATCTCTGGGTGGCGCTTTTTCACTCCTTCTCACCATTGGTTCGACGGAGCAACGTTTTTAAAGGGAGAGACACGATATCTCCTACACAACTCTCCAGTTCTTGCCAATAGCTGTCTCCTAGAAATCCCAATACCCTGCTTCGCCGCATCTTTTACTGTGTCCACTATTTTGGCCTCAATGTTATCCGGCAAAGCGGGTGGTCGGCCCAGTCGCGAATCTGACCCATACCGCTTGCTGACACGGTCCGCCACTGTTGATTTAGGGACTGCAAAAGTTTCCGCAGCCTTCTGAACATTGTCCTGATTATACTGGACACGTTTCTTTGATTTTCCAGGCATCTGGAATTGTAAAATAACTATTTCAATTTGATACAGTTCAGCCTATACAATATTTTTTCTTTTTTACTTTTTTAAATTATGAACCAACAGGATGAGGTAATATCGATGTGTATATAAATATATAGTGTTTTAGTTTTTTTGTAGATTCTATATAGATTAATTTCTATTTTAAGTTGTGTTTCATTTTAAAATAAAAACAAATCTAAAACGTGTTGTTTTTTTATTTCGTAGTGTTGACGGAATAAAATATAATAAAAAGAAGAATACCAAGCCTAAGATTTGTGATTACAACGATATTCCACTGTCCGGTATAATGTGACTACCAATAAATATCGACATGTATTACCGGAAAATTGTTTTTTTTTTTGTTTTTATTTTGTATTTCCCACTTATTTTCAATAAATTCATATATCAAATCATAAAATATTATAAAAGTTATAAAGGTATAGCAAATTTCATATCATTATATTGAACATAACTTACACTATTGGTTTCTCAGCTGACAAGTACAAATCTGCGAGTAATCTTGAATCTGCCGCTACAGCAAACATCCGATCACGTGATGATAAAAAAATCCGGACGGTTTCCGTTTTTCTGTAAATATTAGTATCGCCGCTGTTCTAAAATTAGCATCAGGATATTTCCGATAGCGATCGGTGCTTTGAAAACGCTTGAGTGTAATCAAGGAAAATGACGAATAGATCGTATAACCGTTCAAAGTTAACTTTATTTGGGAGTGTCCGGTAATATGTGATGTCCGGTAATATGTGAATATCCCCTACTGTTGGGTCCTGTCACGGACGATACAACGTTACCCCTTCCACCCCTAGGAAGTTCCATTATTCCGACATCAACACTGAAACTTTCGTTCAATGTAAGCTGCTCGTGGCTATTTAAAACTTTGTGTACCTCCTCTATGACCACTTCCTCATCAGAAGAGATACTACAATGGAATTATTTAGTGCACTATGGTGTATTATGATTAGGTTCGATTTTGGAGCCCATTTGTTGCATGTTCAATAACATCATCAAACATTTTCTCTAAATGTAATTGCATGTTGGATATCATACCAACGTTTTTATTGTTGGTAAATACTACTTTATAATGTACATCTTTGACGATGTTTTTTAATGTTCCTTCCTTGATTTTTAAAAAAAAGTCGTAGTTTAAGGTTTCTTCTTCTGTTTCTCCGTCTCCTGTCTGTGAAACATCCATGGGCATTGGGGAAAAGTCAGGACGGAGTGTAGGCTCCGGGGACTGAATATGACTGGGTCCCGCTACAGGTGATAACAGGTGACGTTCATTAATCGTATAATGCTTGTCATATAAAGTGTTCTCGTTCATCCAAGTGCCGTTAAGATATACTACTTTCATTTCCCCACGCCTCTTTTAAAAATTTGGTCCTGTAGACCTTAGATCACACCCCTGCAATGGTTATTTCACAGAAAGGATCTACTTCATAGGACGACTCTTCTTCACATGTGTCGCTACCTGTAATGTCTAATAAAATACTTAGAAACTTGAGACAAGCTTTTCTAAGTATGTCAACATCACTGCGACAGTATTCCACGATTTCTTTATTAGGTCCCATTTGTTGCATGTTCAATAACATCATCAAACAGTTTCTCTGTGTTAGCATGTCGGATATCTTGCCAACGTTTTTATTGTTGGTAGATACTACCTTATAATGTACATCTTTGACGGTGTTTTTTAATGTTCCTTCCTTGATTTTTAAAAACGTCGTAGTTTAATGTTTCTTCTTCTGTTTCACCGTCTCCTGTCTATGAAACACCCATGGGCATTGGGGAGAAGTCGGGACGGAGTGTAGGCTCCGGGGACTGAATATGACTGGGTCCCGCTACAGGAGATAACAGGTGACGTTCATTAATCGTATAATGCTTGTCATATAAAGTGTTCTCGTTCATCCAAGTGCCGTTAAGACATACTTTCATTTTACCATCTTGTTTCTGTGCGGGTATCCAATATGTCAGCTCATCATCATAACCTAACTTAACTTCCCACGCCCCTTTTAAAAATTTGGTCCTGTAGACCTTGGAGCACACCCCTGCAATGGTTATTTCACAGAAAGGATCTACTCCGTAGGACGACTCTTCTTCACATGTGTCGCTACCTGTAATGTCTAATAAAATACTTACTTAGAAAAGCTTGTCCCAAGTTTGTAAGTATTTTATTATACTTGGGACAAGCTTTTCTAAGTATGTCTACATCACTGCGACAGTATTCCACGATTTCTTTATTAGGTCCGATGTTTGAAACCCATTTGTTGCATGTTCAATAACATCATCAAACATTTTCTCTAACTGTGATAGCATGTTGGATATCTTACCAACGTTTTTATTGTTGGTAAATACTACCTTATAATGTACATCTTTGACGGTGTTTTTAAATGTTCCTTCCTTGATTTTTAAAAAAAGTCGTAGTTTAAGGTTTCTTCTTCTGGTTCTCTGTCTCCTGTCTATGAAACATCCATGGACTTCGGGGAGAAGTCTGAACGGGATGTAGGCTCCGGGGACTGAATATGACTGGGTCCCGCTACAGGTGATAACAATAGTCTTTGATTGGAACCCTCTGTTGACGATACAATTTGGTGAGGTGCCTTTGGCAGAAACTCTAGAAAGGTTTTTTGTCGTTTCAGTAGATGTTGTTCTTTATGGCTGACCGCTCTGATGTTGTTGTGAGCTTTTTCATGGTTACCATATTCTTCATAATCCAAGAAGTGTCCCCAAGGACAAAAAGAGCACAAGTACTCCCTTTGAATACCATTCATGAAATCTAGATTGAAATGCATATTTTCGTGTTCCCTGTACACATCATATTGCACGTACTTTTTAGCGCCAAAATTAGCTGTATTTACCAAAGCCGTGGTTCTCTCCCCAATTTCACTTGTAAACCAAGCTAACTAAACTTACACGAATCTGATCCCCATCACATTCCCCCCAACTTAAAATTAAGTGTGTCCCAAAAAAACACTGATTCCAAGCTGGGTCCAAACCTAGACACATAGATAATTATTTACAGGAAAAGTCACTTTTATCTTTATCTTTACAAATGGACAACATTTTTCTTTATATTGATGGCCTGAATAAAATATTTTTGAAAACAAATCTGTATAATTGAAGAAGTTCAATACTTCTCCTTACCCCTACTGAAAATGCCATCAAACAATCTTTATCCCTATCTAATGAGCCGACGCGTCCCGCGAATTCATTTTCTGTTACTTAATAAATATACAATATATATATACTTCTTACAATTGATTAAACACAAATAGTTAACTTACATATGCTAACAGATTAATTTTTTAACGATACTAACATTTCTGACTTTAATAAGGTTGATAGCGGCGCGGGACGAACTGCGCGGAGTTCGCAGGCAGTAAGGGGTTCCAGCACCTACTGACGCGTCTGTAAGCCTCCGGCCCAGCCGGGGTGTCCACAAACTCAAGAACCTCGTCCCGCGCCACGTGCACTTCTGGGGCAAGGTCCAGCCTCCCTGCGAGGTCAACTCGTATCCTCCTGTTTTCCTGTGCTGCCGTCTTAAGCTGTTGGGTCTTCCGGCAGAGGCGCTCCTCCAGGGCTGCAACCTCTGCCTGCTTCTGATCGATGGCGTCCTGCACCATCGTCCGATGAAGCTTTTCCCTGGCCTCGATCCCAACCAGGTGAAACCGGTTCACCTGGCGACTCAACCACCGCAGATACTGCTCAAGGTCCTGCCTTCCAGTGGGTACTGCGGGGATGGGAATCTCATCCAGGGGTTGACCTGCAACATTATTAAATGAGGTGGTTAGCGCACCAGGCGCATTCTCTGACAGCACATGATTTGAGGTTGCAAGCGCACCAGGCGCATCCTCACATGATAGAGGGGTGGGGGTGGCTAGCGCACCAGGCGCATCCCCCGAAATAACTGACGGTGTGTGGCACACCACATCACCTGGCACGGGAGAGGGGAGCTCAGCAGCAGACCCTGGGGCCTCCTTCCTCGGGGGAAGTAAAGACCCCGGGTCTCTGAAATTCTTGTTGGCAACAGAGACAGTGGTAGTCTCTGTTACCATGGTTTGTGTCTCTAGCTCCCCTAACCCGTGCACCTGTTTGTAGTGTGCCCTGAGATCTGTTAATCTTTTGAAAGCTGCCCGCCTGGGGCAACTTTTACATAACTTTATATTTTGGAGAGGCATATGATACCTCTCCCAATGTTGTTAATTTTTTTTAGTGTGGGATACGGTTCCAGCCCGCATCCCTCCACTGGGCAAAAAGTATTTCCTGGTCACGGCACCAAATTATGTAACGGGAGTCGTGGTTAATAGCCCGTCCCGGCGTCCTTGTATAGAATCGTATAGTGGATAATTCTCTACATAGTTTGGCGAGTAAGTGTTATAATAAAAGACTAGAATAAAGTTCGCGATCAGATTTGTTTACTTCTAAAATACTTACATGACAATACAGACTATATATTTACTTGAATACTACCCCCCCACCCCCCGTCCCTAAATATAACAATCCTAACTTAATAGTTCCGGGTCAACCGGTAACTCCTATATCTACCCTACCTTTTTGTTTGCTGGTCCGAAACAGAGTAACCGAATTGCGAACGCGCACGGCTTTGTATTCCCAACACCCCTTATGCACGTGCAAGCCTAACAACACCCAATGGACGATGTCCATAGGTGGCGCTGCTTGCACGTACTTATTAGCGTCAAATCAGCTGTATTTACCAAAGCCGTGGTTCTCTCCCCAATTTTACTGGTAAACCAAGCTAACTAAACTTGCACGAATCTGATCCCCATCACATTATGATCCGAAGTCGTTCAGTCCGCAACATGGGCAAATTAATTTGTCAGACATCTGAAAATATATAACATTGTTGCGTTTTTTTTTGTCAAGAATCTGCTGAAAGAACATAACTCGATGATTTTGTTTCAGTACACTTGACCAACACTTGCGTGCATGGGTGTGTGTGCGCGTGTGTGATGTTTGTTTATAAATCTAATGAGATGTTTTGTAAATGCAACACCACCACATTCTTAATTTGACAATTTAATAATAAAAGAAACAAGTGTAAATGGTATATACAATGACTTGGATAGATTAACCCTCTCTCCCACAAGATAGGCCTGTTTGGTGCAATTATATAATACAAACTACATATTTAATTATAGACAATTATCCAATAACCTATGATAATATCACATAGTTCTATGATAGACTGAAACAGAAATATTCAATTGCATTTCCTAGTAATTAAAACATAATCTTACATAATAATAATAATTAGCTCATGTTTGGACCAATTTCCAAATGAAATACATTTTCTGAAGGCAAATGTTATTCTAAGAACGAAAATCAAGGTCTCAGTTGTGTTAAATAACCAGTACCTCAAAACGGCATTTTCCGCTAAATTTGGCCCATTTCTGCTCAATTTCGCTGCCGTCATTCGACTAATTATAGGAATCTCAACATGGTACGAAATCAAACATTTTCTACATTTTTTAAAACCTTAATTGTTTGGACCATTGAGCAACAACCTATTTTATTCATATCAGGATTTATTCTTTAACATACTGATGCTTTTGTTATATTTTTATTATCGTTTTCAATATTGAAAAAGCATTTCTTATTTTTTTTTGCGAATCGACATTGAACGCGGGAACAAGTATTGGTGACGTGTTTCGGAAAGTCATGTGATTGCTCGTATAAAAATAGAACCGAAAGCACATGTCATGAACAGGTATACGTAGTCGTGGTAAACAAATATGGCAGCCAGACGAAACCAGAGTCGCATCAGGCTCAAAGGAAGACTAGCCAACAAAGAGACTATTAAAAAGATCGGAACAGATGCATCTGATCAACAAAAAGAAAACACGACACCAATCAAAGAAGACGAAGACCATGGTTTGACGGACGAAGTACTAGTGCATGTGTGGTTGAGTTGACAGTACTACTTTCCAGCAAAATGTAAATCTGAGGTTTTGTTGACGAGATAATTTACGGTATGGCAATGCAAGTTACCATTACGTACATAACATGTCCGAGCAGTGTGTGTCAGCAACTTGGACCCCACAGGAAAAAGAACTCCAAACTAAAGTTTTGATACCGATTCAACAGTGTATCTACATGTACAATTTAGGTAGGTAACCAACTAACAATACTTAAATATTAAGATCTAATCTACGTCTGTCAAAATTCTACATGTATAACAAGATAATTCACCTTGGTCGATTAACACGATATTTTCATCCCTACCTATGTTCGATTTCCTTTTCAATCAAAAATGTATTCAACTCTACAATACTACAGTCTACAGGCTTATAGCTAGGCATGCTTTAATTTTGCACCAAAGCAAAGAATAGCTGAATTTCATAGAAAGAATTGGGAGAACCCAAAACGGGTATATTTGTGTATATCAATTCAACAAATAAATGATATTTCTATGGTAAAGTTAGGCAGTGTTAGTCCTGGGTTCAATTCCTGACCCGGCCACAACATTTCTTAATTTAAGATGAAAATAGCTGAATTCAGATAATTAGCTGAAAAGAATCATGTCCGTCGCTATTCCATTTAAGCAGGCCTACTTGAGGTTTTCCTTTTCAAACAATACAATGTAACAGGAGAGGAAAAATGCACGGCCAGACTGGGCTTCGAACCCAGGATCTTCTGAACTCTAGACGGATGCTCAACCAATTGAGCTATCTGATCGATCTTTTCTAGATCCGCTACACAACATAATTTATGAAGCATTTATATGTTTATTGAATATAGAGTCTGAATATAATTCTATGTCGTGGCTTTGTTTGCCTAGGCTGGTGCTGTTCTATTAAATGAATATATACATTTTGTTTTGTAAATTAGAACAAGCTTAGTCTGACCCAACTCAGGTTGCAGTTTTAAGTCCGAAGTGTTCTAACTTTATATATCTGATCTGCAATGTAATGTACAAGCAGAGGGATGAGTTACAATAAAAGTTTATTCTAAAAAATATGCGAGATATTCAATTATTGGCTTCAATACATTTATTTTCTTAAAGTTGAATTTTATTGCAGATATGCATAAAATGTTTACAAGCATAAAATGGTGGGGAGTCTGTGTTTATATATAATTCTTAACATTTTATAAATACATTTTAATTGTAATATGTCCCTGTGACTGATAATTATAAGGGTTAGTTTTGTTGGAGTCCTGGAGTTACAAAATAAAGGGAGATAACTTATATTGTTTAAATTTCAGGTCTTATTGGTGTCAACACTGGAAAGATTGTGGACTTTGACTTTAGAACAAGAAGCTGTAGTGTGAGCCAGTATCATCTGGGAAGGTCCGAGACAGTTTCAAAACATAGATGCAATGTTAATTGGACAGGTTTGTAGAGTTAGTCAAAATTGTATATAGATCATATCTATAAAACTGACTTGTACACGTGCATTCACTCTTAGTTTACTCTTATTACCATGAGACTGTGTGAAAAACATTTTATTTTAACTCAACTATATACAGTTAAACCAGCTGTCTAAACCTGAAGTCACTGGGCTGGGACCAAAACTATTAGTCTGTTGTTTAAACAATTGTCGGTTTGTAGAGGTATAAGGTACTGTATAAGTTCTTGGAGTACTTGGCCATATTAGACAGGAACTCTAATTACACAGCGGCCGGTTTAGTCAATATGAAGTGGTAGGGTAAGGGTATTTGATTATTTTGCCTACTTTTGATCAATACCACATATTTTTTCATATTTTTTTGTGTATCGAAATGGAGAAAATGGAAATTCATAAATTATTTGCAACTCTATATAACATTATGACTTTCTACAGGTTTTATGATTGGACCAAGTCTTTGGAAGCAAGAGTATCTTCTGCTTGGATGCAAAAGAATGAAGGACACAGTTGGCTGACCAAGGTAAGTGTTGGTTTCATAAATACCCTCAGTTAAGTGCAATTTCTCAAAAAAGTTGTCTCTGTATAATGTATATCTTAAATTTGTTTTACGATTTGTATTTATTTTTATACTGACTGATCATGACCTGAGCCAAAACTTCATTTGTAATTTTCTGATAAAATTTGTCTTAATTTTACAAGATAAACACTTCATATTTTGTCATGAGAAATGTCTAGGCCATTACTTCTCTTTATAAGCATCAATATCTGTATGATGATTAAAGTTTAGTGTTCTACAAACATATCTTGGGTCAATATACATTTGCTAAGTGCTTGTATAGCTGTCTATTGTCAATTTTGGATATGTATATATGTGAAAATTTGGAAACTGCATGTTGACAATTTTTTTTTCTCAGGTGAATGAAAATGCCTTGCTTTCTCCTGGAAGTGTAACTAAATCACAAGGGGTACACAGGGACTGGATTAGGAATAACACCAGTGCTATGAAGTCTACATTTTCTTAAAACCAAACATGCATCTCATAAAGGTAAACAATATGCAATTCAGATAAACTTGATCCAGGGATATTCTCCATGATATCCGAAGCAAAGCAAGCTTAAAAAACTCTCATTGGACAATGTTAATGCAAATATGTCATCAATAGACCAGGAGTTACGTCAGAAAATATTTTACTTTCATACTCAAATGAAAAGCATTTCTGCGGTTATTGTTCATATATTGAGTTTCAGTGCAAATATTACATAATTTCGAGTATATGAATACACTATATAACTGCGTTTTATATTTGAAAATGTTATCATGTAGGTCTGTGCCATATTTCAAGGTTAAAGTTAAACTAAAATTAATCATTTTATATGAAAGGAAGTCTTGTATTATTTCCAGATTCCGAAAAATAAATACTTTACGACTGATAATTCTATTTTTTCTTTGTGAATATTGCATTTTGAGTGGAAAGGGAGATAATTTGATTGAATTACCTCCCTTATATACAAAGAAATGGGTCACGATATGATAATATGCTACAGAAGACAACTAAATGTATATATACAGTAAAATACTGTTATATCGCCACCCGTTATACCGCCAAACCCGCTTATCACCATGAATTTATTCAGAACGGATTTCCATCCACATTAATGCACCCGTTTTACCGCCAAACTCGCCTATCGCCATCCGCCATAATATTTCCAGAACAAATGGTTAAATTAGCACTGTCATGGCCTCATTAATATCACCAAACTGAGGTCAGAAGGACGCGTTGAAATGTTATTGTTACGTGACTGACTGCCGACTGACAGGTGACCGCCTGTACACACATGGAATCAATGAACCATGGCTATTCCTTTGTTGTCTTTCTACTGGTAAGTTTTGGAAGTTATAATAAAAACAATATCATGAAACCATTCAAATTCGCGGAAAAAACATCCCTCTCCTCATCATCATCAAAGGCCGACTCGATGCCGGCATTTAATTTTTGCATTCAAGTTCGTGTTGGTGAAGGAAATCTCTGAGAGTATTGAATTTTTGAACCCGATATACCGCCAAACTCGTTATATCGCCAACATCGCTGAGAACAGAAAGTGGTGATATAACAAGGTTTTACTGTATGTGCAAAACTTTTGAAGAAAAAAACATTGATAAGAATTTTTTGCTTGAATCACCCAGCTTCTCCTTTGAAGGGGATTTTCTTTCAACGTTCTACCTAAGATTCATAAATCAGGGGAAAATTAAAATTGACCCGTCTTGACCGGTACGTTGCCCTGAACTGATTTGCCAGCTCACCAGCTGCATGTGCCCAACATGACACTACAGGTGAGCCACCTATCGGGCAATCCATTAGAGAAAACTATTTCGCGCTAATTCCTTGTAGTCAACCGCGCGAAATATGATTTCTGACAAATACAATGTTTACATGAATGTAATGCCCCTGTCATGAAATGGAAGGGGGGGGGGCATATAGTGTATCCATGTCTGTCCCGTCCCATGGTAATGTAACCAGATTATTTAAATAACTACTGATCTGATTGCCATCAAACTTCACATATGTAATAAATAAGCATGTAAAACTAATTTCATCAGGGGAAAGGGGGGTATTTATGTCCCACAGTCATTTCTAATTATGAGGCTTGGTTTATTATCCCCTCTCGACGAAAAGTTGGGGAGGGGATATACCGTTCCGTTCGTACGTACATAAGCACGTAAGTACGTACGTATGTATGTTCACTCTTTGTCAGCGCTCTTCGACTTCATTTTTGAACGGATTCTGACCAAACTTCATATATGGGTCCAGCATGGTAATACCTCGAACGAGTTTGTGTTTCAGGTTGCCAAGGTCAAGGTCAAAGTCACCGTTACTATTTATAGAAAATCTTTGTCAGCACTCTTGCAACTTCATTTCTGAACGGATCCTCACCAAACTTCATATATGGGTCCAGCATGGGAATACCTCGAACAAGTTCCTTTTTCAAGGTGCCAAGGTCAAGGTCACAGTTACTATTTATAGAAAATATTTGTCAGCTCTCTTGCAACTTCATTTTTGAACGGATTCTGACAAAAATTCATATATGGGTCCATCATGGGAATACCTCGAATGAGTTCGTGTTTCAGGGTGCCAAGTTCAAGGATCAGGTCAGCGTTACTAATTATAGAAAATCTTTGTCAGCACTCTTGTGACTTCATTTCTGAACAGATTCTGACCAAACTTCATATATGGGTCCAGCATGGGAATACCTCGAACGAGTTTGTGTTTTAGGGCGCCAAGGTTAAGGTCAAGGTCACCGTTACTAATTATAGAAAATATTTGTCAGTGCTGTTGCGACTTCATTTTTGAATGATTCCTGACCAAACTTCATATATATGCCAATTAAACCTCCTGAACAAAGGAGAATGCTTATATATGCATTTAGATACACACATAATATAATCACTATCAGGAAATGAAGTTGCTAGTGTGATGCGTAACCAGATACTGTTGAATGCATAACAATATATATCATATTTATCTGGCAACTAGCCCATGCCTGATAATAAGCCCATCCATGTCTATTGCAGTTCAGTGCAAATGACAACTGATGTTATTACAATGTCCTGCAATAACCCCACCCCCCATTTTGCATCAGAGTTCATGTGTTAGCACGCGAGGGGATTTGTATCGTTTGCGATGCCTTGTTTTTTTTAAAGTCCTATTAACAGCCAGGTCATTTAAGGAGGTTTTGGAGGTGGAGGAAAGCCTGAGTACCCCAAGTAAAACCCACAGACCTACGTTCAGTACCTGGCAACTGCCTCGCTTTGGTTTTGAACTCGCAAGTTCTCAGGGTTGGAGGACTAGTGGTAGAATGTCGGAACACCTTAACGACTCGGCCACCACAAGGACAAGTTAAACCCATTTGTACAAATATATAGCACGACTGTGTCATGATAAACCGGAAAGAGTACTTGACGTGCAAACTAGCAAAATTATCTCGGAATGAAGTCAAAAAATAAATTTCATCCTTAATGTTTCAGGGTTGCGGAGGGGGGGGGGGAGTTGTGTAGAAATACAAATACTTTTCCTAGCCATCTGTCTGCCCATTGAAGTTTGTCAGCACTTCTTTCTTTCTTTCATACATTTCCATCAAACATGAGAGTAGAATTTTTATACACCTGTCAAAAATAATGGTATGGCGTTGTGCGTCCGTTAGTCGTAAACTTTTATTGTTATTGACACCATGAGGTTCACAGAGATCTACTCCTGCAGTTTTCAACCGATTTCTTTAAAACTTGCTAGGCTTGACCACCATGACATTAAATTGTGTTTAACTGATTGACAGTTTGATTCGACAATATTTACTAGAGTTATGGCCCTTTGGAACTTTGTATCTGATGCAATTTGGGGCATTATGTAGAAAATGTCAGAACTTGTTTATGTGTTTACATACCATTATACTTCCGATATGGTATGACAGGTGCATCATGCCTCCGCTCGCGGTGCTCTTGTTCGCTTAGTCAGCCTCCAAACTGTTAGCAGTGTGGGAATGTTTGTGCTGTTAGTCTTCTGTTTAGCAATGTGACATATACTATCCACTGTAGAAATTGAATGGTATCAAATATTTACGCGTGTGGATACAATGTACATCTGGGAAAAATTTTTGGCAGCGATATAAGTGAAAATTTCCACACCACGAAGTATTTCAGTTTTACAGTACATGTATTTGCACAAGATCAAAATATCTTAAGGGGTGTAAGGTCAAGGTCACAGTTTCTATTTTTAGAAATTCATTGTCAGCACTAGTGGCTTCATTGCTTCATGGATTTCATCAAACTACACAAACTAACACAAAATCAAAATATCATTGATGAGTTGAGTTTTAGGGTTATCAGGTCAAGGTCAAGTTCAATGTGGCTATTTTTAGAAAATAATTGTCAGCGCTCTAATGGTTTCCTTTACTAATGGATTTTCATCAAACCACACAATCTTATACATACAGAGTTTCATGGTTGTCGGGTCAAGGTCACTTGCTTTTTTTAGACAATGATTGTCATCACTGTAGGGGCTTTATTTCTTCATGGATTTTCACCGACTTCACACACATGTAGAGGATTAACATGTCTTGGACAAGTTCAAGTTTCAAGATTGTTTGGTCAAAGTAAATCAAAATTGGCATACTTATATTGCGTATATCGGCTTATTTTATATGTGGAATGGTTCAGAATGCAGGCCATGGAGAAACAAAAGAGTCCAGTGGCTCTGCGATTCTGTTGCCTCATTTTAATGCCAACTCATGAACTTGTCTTTCAAATTTATTCACCCAGATTTGTAAATTCCGGAATATTCGAAATGTGTATGAAACTGTAGTAATTTATTACATATAGAACACCCAAAACATATCTAGAGGGTTAAAATTGGTAACATTCCATTAAATGTTATGTTTTCTCAACTGATGAGATAACCAAACACAAAGATAACATGCTATCCCATCATTTCACTCCCAGTTTGAACTAATGCCGAACAACGTTTCTTGCATTTGTGTTCAGTTTAGCTACCTCCAGCTGATTCGTTCATCATTCCAATACACTGTAAGATTATGTTCGGTAAAGCTTGTAATAAGTACAATAACACTGGTCTGTTTTCCAAGATTAAATTCACGCGTGAAAATATTACACTTTTATACACAACTTATTTATAACAATCATATGCAAAATCTAATCATCTGACAGTTCATCACGGCTAGGACGACAACTGACAATGTCACTGACTACATAGGGTACGGAGTTATCTAGGAAATAAACAGCCAATCAAAATGCACCTTGTAAAGTTAAACGGTGTTTGGTAGACGAAAAAAAATGGCGGCGGATCGAAGCGAAGAAGAGAAAACCATTCAGGGCGTTATATAACAATTTGATTAGTATATTTTGCGATAATTTCTTTACCTTAATTTGTTATTTCTTTTTGGACAAACGAAAAACTACAAATCAAACAGATAGAATCTAAAAAGAACACGCCGTGGCGTACAGACCACTGAGCTGGGCGCCGCAATTTACGTATACGGTGGTTCGGGTTTCTTGCTTCTTTACTATGGTTAAACGACAAGTGTAGAAACAAAACGAAATTAGCTTTTTACTTTCAGAATCTGTTAAGCAGCGATTAGTGAATGAATACAATGGTTAATCTGATTAAAATCATATCTTGATCTCCGCGCCGTTCCGTAAACTTCTCTCTGCTGCGTTAAGGTCTGAGATAATCCCATAGAGGGTCATGTCCCGATGACCTTTTGGATTAGCCAATCAAATTACTACTGTCAGAATCTTGACAGTGAAATTTTTAGTTGAAGGCTGGCACAGTATTAAACTCTACAGGGTCAAAACCGGATACCTCAACGGGAAGGGGAAGAGAAGAGACACGAGAGGTAGCAGTACTACAACCTGAAGGGCCCAGATAATTCAAAGAGTTATCAGGTCCCAAAGGATCCTCAAACATATCTCTTACCCCACCAACAGATGCTCCAGGGCTGACAAAAACGTCAGAATTAGGAGGAAAATCCAACCCCTCGATGGATGAACCAACATCTGTGGAAGGGGGAGGGGGTAAACCCCCGTGGCAACAGGGTAAGACAACCCCGGTTCCCTCTAAACTAGATCCAGCCTTAAGCTGGTTAGGTTTAGAAGAAGGCAGGGCCTCTGCAGAAGGACTATCCATGGGGTCGCCGGAAGAGGACTTAGATTTGTCCTTCCTCTTACCCCGTTTTTCCATCTTGGACGAGTCCTTCATGATACAAAAAATAACAATAAAAAGAGTATTTTACCTTTATTTCGTAAATAAAACAAACGTAGTTCACAAAAAACACCGAAAACGAAAACGAAAGTAGACGTGTACAGACACGGAAAACGACCGGTGACCGAAACGCGTGGTTATGGTACCGGCGTTTGAACACGTTTCCGACAAAAAAAATACGGTGAAAAAAGGCAAAATATATATATAAATGAAACAGGGAAAACTGGTTTAAACAACGAAGAAACAATGACACAAATATACCGCACTCCAAAAAAATCTCAAAAGTAAAGAGCCAACGCTACGCCATGTGCTTCTTCGGAGAGTTGAAGAAAGAGGAATCTCGAGGTGCGTGCGCATTCTATACTACGTCCCGTATGGACACATGTTAGTTTCGTATTCGCACGGGGCGTTTTCACTTTCGTTTTGGGAGTGAAAGAACTGGTAGTTGAAGAACTCATTTGCATAATAATTGGACGTGGTAAGTATTGATATAAAAAAGAAGATTCACATGTTAACTTTGACTTTTCATGAGCAAAGAATAGTTCGAATGTAATGAATGCTTTAAATGGGGTATATATTGTACCCTCGGTCATTTGAATATTGCACCAGAATATTAACCATGATGCAGCAGTAGCCACACACTCTACATCACCACGTGAAAAAATGGTGGTCGTGACCTGTCAACACTTTGGCTGGAATTGTACCAAAGACACACCTTTGGCATGCCTGGAGGATTAGTCTGAGTGAGATATAGGGAAGGAGCTACAGCTGTATATGTTTGGCAAGCCAATATAGAGAAATTAATGGTTATCTCGGGCCTATTAGATGATGTGGGGGAGTTGTTTACTTTCATTTTAAAGTGTTCCATTAGAGTAGGTTTCTTCTAATATGGTAGTTACTGTCACGTGTCCTGCTTAAACAGTTTCCGAACTGTAAAATCACCTGTGTACAGTTATTACATAACATTTCAAGATGGATGCTGCTATACTTCAAGCATGCAGAACAAAAGTAGAACAACGCTCTCTATCTCTACATTTGCCTGATGGCTGTCAAACATGGCAAGGATGTGTAAAAAAGTGGAAGGGTTTAGAATATGGTGTTTTAAATGTTCGCTTAGCACGAAATATGTATAAAATATTCCATGTTCATAGGTGTGCCTATATGATAAGGCATGGTCAAATTCCTGAGGGATGTGACATTTCTCATAAATGTCATGTTCCTCGGTGTATAAACACTGATCATTTACACTGTGAACCTCATGGTGTCAATAACAATAACTCCTCCATCGAGTTCATACGGTTAGTTCTGGTAATTTTAAGTTTTGTACTGAACCTGAGTTTAAGTTGAAATATTGCATTGGATATGTATTTCCTTAGGTCTTAATATTCCTTGGTGTTCTTTCTTGTTTTTTATATCCATTTTTGACTCGTAATTGTTGTTGGAATTTGATAACCACAAAAGAGCAGAATACGTGAGTATTTACAGTAAACCGCAGTCAATATGTCAGTCATATATGAACTTTTGACAGCCATTTTTTTCATTCCATTCTGTGAAATTGATAATTTGTTGAACATAAGCATTGGTATTGCAATTTCTTTTCGGCGTATATGATTAATGGACTTGTTGTATGTAATAATGTAAATAAAATCCTAACGACTGCCGATTTCATGTAACTCATGTCTCTATTTCAATCTGATTACAATACAGATCCTTGTTCTCACTCCGTTTTACAAGGATCTGACAACATCACATAAGAGGTCACGTTCATATGAACTTTTTGGTGACGAAATGCCTATACGGACAAATGCGATTATGCAAGCTTTGTCACCGCATAATTTCACTGTCAAGATTCTGATAGTAGTAATTTGATTGGCCAATGCAAAAGATCTTCGGGACATGACCCCCTATGGGATTATCTCGGATCTTAACGCAGCAGAGAGAAGTTTAAGGAACGGCGCGGAGATCAAGATTTTATTTTAATCAGATTGGTCTCTATCTTTGTCTGTTTCCTTCAACCTTTCAGGCTAGTCAATATCATGTCTTATGTCTTATACAGCTACAATTTAGATTTTATGTAGGCCACATCTGAATAATTAAGGATAATAATAACTAATTTGAAATTGATTATTCTTTTAAAAATTAATCTTTAAAAATTAATGTTTTTTCCAATAAAATCCTTTCTCTAAAATTTTTTCAAGCAAATTTTCAGAAATGTCTCGTAGACTGAATTGTGTATGAAGAGCAATACTCATATGTAACTGATGCAAATCTTGATCAGTGTTATGTATGGTGATTGCTCTTACAAGTGAAACAAATAGAAATAACCATAATTTAAAAAAAAATCAATTAATAAATTTCATACAAAGATGGTTATGGATTAGACAAAGTTTCCTGATTGAATCCTCACAAAACCACGAGAACTCCTGACTCATTGAACCAAAATTTATAATGTACATGTGATATAAACAGACAGTAAGTTTCTGCTCAATTATGGATCACTTGCACTTTCAATTTCGGTTTCTTATCCAACTGGCCTTTACGGTAATCCGGCCTTACTTTAGAATTTTTCTTGTACTCCAAAAATTGGCCAACTAATTTTTTTTATTGAAACACCGTCGTCTTTTTGTTGTCACTTTCTTGTCATAGAGAGCCTTGTATTAAATTTCCTTGCTTATTTGTTTCAGCACCCTAGCACACTTGCCTCCCCTGGGTTATGGACACTTGACATGTTCCAGTTTGGACAGTGCCGAGTTAATCCTTCCGTGGTTGAACCGATGCACTGCTGCCGCTGTTGCAGATATGGCGTTCCTGGAGCAGTGTAAGTTTTTTGGTGAACTTTCGTTAACAAACTTGTTGCAAGCCTCGTTCCTCTGAGTGTTGGTGTTGAATGTCATGGCTGAGATAGCCCCTTCCCCTAACTTCATGAGTAGTATTTCTTCTAACAGTTTCTTGTCATTATCAGACCTAGGAACTCCTACGGATTGTCCGTAATTGTTACGGAATTTAGTAATAAAATACGGCCTACGGATTGACAACGAGATGCTACGGAAATGAAAAAAAATAAAAATGTGTTTTTATTCTAATTTAAATTGAATAGATTAAAAATTAATGTAAACAGTTACGTTTTTTTCGAGTTAAATTTCTTATTAAACTACCACATACTTTCTGTGAATGTTTGTCAATCTGTTTTCCGAATCCACGAGGTCCATAGGGGGTCATGTGCCGATGACATTTTGAATTAGCCAGTCAAATTACTACTGTCAGAATCTTGACAGTGGCATTTTGAGGCGACAAAGCTTGCATATTTGCATTTGTCCGATCAGTCATTTCGTCACCAAAAAGTTCAAGTGGAATAATGTGACGAAATGCCTTGCTGCAAGATTACAGGTCATTGGAAAATTATTTTAGTGCTAAGTAAACAGGCGACAAAGGTCATCTGAACATGACCTCTTATGGGATGTTGTCAGATCCTTGTAAAACGGAATGAGAACAAGGATCTGTCCTTTAATTAGATTGCAATTATCCCTCACAAAATTGCTTTATAATTCATCAGTAGATTACTATAAATGGAAGATTTGGGCATATGGTCCCACTTTTACTGAAACTACTGACAACAGATCAAAACTACTGACAACCAGCTTAAAAACTACTGACAAGCACTGGAAAGGGTTCCCAGGTCTGCATTATTGTCCATGTTTAGTTTTGTAATTTTCATAGACTGCAGATTGTTCGATTTCACCCACCATCTTGTCTTTATCCCTCCTCTGCACACATTAAGAGTTCCTCCGACATTTCGAACAGTCTCCACTGTAACACAGCATGGTTGTTTTTAGCACTACAAGTAGTTTTTGACCAATTATTTTAACATTCCCCTCGATCGCCCGCATTAGTTCTTTTAGGATGATATGACACCGAGTCTTGACGTCCATACTAAACACTTTCGTAATGTCCTACCTTTCTTCATATGTTTTCCCAGAAAACATTCCTCTACTCGAGGATCCTTTGAAACACTGGCGGTACTGACTCTGGCTGAGTTGGATAGGGTCGCAAGGCGTTGCAATTTCCATGTCGGATCTATTACTTTCATGGCTTCCTGAAAATCAGCTGCTGCTTTACCGTCACCATCCATAGTTACATACCTTACAAATGCACCTTGCACAGTGAAGTGTGTTCCCAGATCCTTTCCTAGTTCTGCCTCTGTGATAGGTTTGTACTTGTCCATGTTAGCTGTACAGTATGCATGTCAATTTGGGCATTTCATAGTGTCCTTTGGCTCTTAGCCACGAACCAGTAGCACATAGTTTGTTCTTAACAACCAATGCAAGCACTTCTTTCATATCTGTCCCAGTATTGCATGCAGTTCCAACAGCTTGTGATGTAGCTTGTCCTATCTTGTGTCTTGATCCATATGTAACAGAGTGATATAGTCCATCTACAGATTAGTTGACAGCTTTTGATGTCTCACCTTTCATGGCGTTTACCTGGAGATGTTTCTGTATCCTACCGTCCATGTCTTCTTGGTTCATAACAACAATTGTCTCCCCTGCCTTGTTGAGGTTTTTCTGTAGTGTTCTTCGGCTGGTGGCACCAAGTGTCCAACCTCACACACTGATTAAAATCATATCTTGAACTCCCCGCCGTTCCGTAAACTCCGCACTGGAAAAGGCCATATTAGGGACACCACATTAATGATTGTATTTCAGTGTACATTTTACACAAGTCTGAAGTAAGTCCGCAGCAAACACATGTAGCAGACTCATTTGAAGGATGACAGAAAACGTGTCTAGGGTTCTTTCTTTAATACATGTACTTCCAACTCCAATCCATGACATGGCAGTCGTACTGCCATTCAAAATTTACACCCAACAAATATACACAAATAACACTTACAACATAATACATAAAATATTTCAGATATACATGTACATAGATAAACGTAGCATTTTCCTTGTCAAATCTACAAAGACTTGTATATATTTTACCTTTTACATCAAAGAATCAGTTTTTACTCCAAATCTTATCTTTACGTAAGCTATACATTACTCTACATATCACATAATTCCTTATAATTTAACTCTATGAATTACATGTAATAAATTACTGGTCTAGTAATTACATATTTAACAAACACTATAAATGAATAAATTCATTCACAGTCAATTTTACAAATAATGGTATACTTTGAACAACTGATAAAACTATATTATATGAAAAATACACATTATACAAATACACACATGCCCCATTTATGGAATAGAGGCACTAGCAGTTTCAACTGGACATTGACTAGGACATATATTTTACCGTTCTCCTCTGATGTTCAATACCAATATATTCTGGAGAAAGAAATATAACTAATTATAATCAATACAATAAAATACACAATAATACTTCTATTTTTATCAAATAGCATTAATTTGATTACTTATACACATGTAAAAGAACACAAAATATCACTATATTAATTATCTTAAAATCTGCACATACCTTGCTTCCTTATTGTGACTTGTCTCTTCAAAATCTTTGTCCTCTGAATTTAGGCGGCAAACACCCTGAATATACCCATAACTATGACCCCACTATGACCAATGAAATTACGGAATAAGGACACACCTACAAACTGACCAACAAAATCAACTATATATAACTTTATTTTCGATTGGTGGTGCTGACACAATCTGGACGGCCTAAAACCGCTTTGATTAACTGTGTTGATAGCTGTACAGGAATGTATTTGAAGTGGGCCCATCCGAATAAGTAAACACGTGCACATGCTTTCCATTCGTGCTCTTTGAAGTCGTGTTTAAGGAAAGGTATCTTTTCCTCTAGATCAGTTTCATAAAAATCATTCCAAAATTCACAGAGGCACTCCATTTCCTCCTCGTCACCTGATCCTAATTCCTTTTCCCCTGTTTCCAGTGTTCGGATAATCGTGATGACTTGCTGTAAAGCTTTGTCTTCCAAGAATGCGCCTATGAGGTCAGCCATACAATTTCCTCTTCGAACGTGAATGGTGCGCTCTTCTATAGCTGTTTCTTGGCTTAGAGGAGTTGTCATATTTTCTTGATTTTTGTAGAGTGCTGACATGTTCAGCGCTATCTTCCCCAAGTGATAAGTCTATGTGATGCTGAAGATTAAGAGTTTCGTCTTCATTACTTGGTCTGTCTGTTGGACCAAACGAGACCTCTGGATCTTGGTAGAAAAGCGGAAATACATCCACAAGGTTGAATTGGTTACGTGTCAAATTAGAAGGATGAGTGTTATTGGAAGTGCTCGTGCGAAAGGTTTGCTCATTCACATCTGATAATGAAACTGGAAGCTGGCGTATTGGAGAGTCCAGCTTGACCACTGGGTCGTTCTGTACCGCAGATCCATCTCTGGCTCTTTTCGGAGATCTACTGAAGTTAGGAAGGGAATCATCAGTGTCTGATGTTATGCCTGTTTTTCTCTTTAGGGCTAAATAAACCGCAACTTGATGTTATGCCTGTTTTTCTCTTTAGGGCTAAATAAACCGCAACTTCTTTAATTTCGTACTGTCAATTATTTCACCAACCGTGATGTTGTCATCCAGAGATACTTGCTTGTAGTCCATTATATCACATGCAAATTCATCTGGACTCCCATAACCAAACTGGCCATTCAAAAAAATGTCTTCTGCAGATCGCAACAGATCATCTTTGCAGCTTTGTTTCGGAACGTTTGTCTTTCTTACTCCTCCCCATTTTTTTTAGCGCGAATCGATTTATAAAGATGTGACGATACATCGAAAACCATTCGGCCAAATTAGATAATCCGTTGGTCTTTCAGTGCATTTTTGGAATTAGATGCAGTCACACTTTCGTTCAACGTACTCAACGATGATCCGGGCTCTTCTTCCGTCTGATTTCTTTTTAATTTGTGTTTAAGTCTTTCAAGCAGACTCAGCTTTTCGCTTCCTTTATATTGTTTTTGCGTTTTGCAATGAAAGACCGAAGGGCAATCTGTTTAATATATTAATCAATAACATAGAAGCACAAATGATGAAGGAAGACCATTTTGACTCGTAGACGCTACCACTCCGCAAACTCGACATCCCTGTTTGTATGTATTGATATATATGTTTTATAGACAAGCTAGGTAATGGTAAGTTGGTACTGGTACAGATTGTCATGATCCCTGACGTATTTACAAAACCGTTACCATACTTAAAAAGCATAAAGTTAAGTGTGCACCATCAACTTGTTTTTCAATTACTAACTATTCAAATATACAGTATTCTTCAAATAATTGTTTAAACGTATTTTTTGTTTATTTTTGTTTTAAGTCCTTTAAACAACCAGGGTCATTTAAGGACGTGAGGTTTAAGAGGTTGAGGAAAGCCGGAGTAGGTACGGTCAATACCTGGCAACTGGTCCATTTAGGTTACGAACTCCCAAAATCAGGTAGATTTCCAATGAGTGGTTATGAAGAAGAAGTCGCTTAAACCAATATAGTATTTTTTTAGACCCCACACCTCAGCCCTCTGTTGTGTCAGTCCCGAATTTTTGCAGTTTGCTGCTATAAATGATAAGATTTTTAATCTTTCAAATTGAGTCTTAAATTAATTATCACAATGTAAATACAAAGAGAGAGAGAGTCACAAAACAACTTATTATGCCGTCGCTTCCTCTGAGCTTTAAACGGGAATCCTACAGCTACGCAGTGAAATGGACTAAACCGTTTTTATTGGCCATTAATTGGGATGATCAGGCTTAGACACTAACTTTATTTGCCATGGAGACCGCAGGTCTCCCTATTAATGAAAAGTGAGGGGCCTGCCTGTAATGTGGGGGCCCTGCTAGCTGGGCCTTATGCCGAAGGCCTACGCGTCGAGGGCTGAAGGCCCAAGCCAGGGGGGGGAGTACGAGAGGGGGGTGGACCCCCCCTCTCGTTTGTGGGGTACGGGAGGCCTCCCCCGGATTTTTTTTTGTTTTCCAGATGAATGGAGGTGGTATTTGAGCACGTTTGAGTGTTAAAATCTCATAAAATCTTACTGAAAAATGTTGATTGAATGAAATGGTTTTTGAACAGATTGATCTTCCATAATTACTCTCATAAATTCAAGGCTAGTGCCAGGTAAATTTTGTTTGACAAAGGTAAAAAAACACATTTCCATAACAACACTGAAAAAAATCCCTTGATCGCTGTAGAGATCAGTCATTGTAAAATGATTGGTAGATCAAGCATACTCAAATTATATTTAACGAATGTATCTTTATTTCAAAACACCTGGTTGTATGATCATTCTTGGCACCGAAACTTATTTCAGCCGGTAAAAAAGTACCGGGTACCGGCTTATTTTGAAACCTCTGCCGGGCGGTATCCAAGGGCATATAATTACTTGTGCTATTCTTGTAAATGTAGTGATAAGCTTTATGTTTTTATGCCTTATTAAAAGAAAAGTATGGATTTAACTTAAGGTTTTGTTGTATATTAAAACATGCATCAACACCAGGTAAACAGTTCATTTAAGATTTATTTCATAAGCAGCTGGTAGGATTTCCTCTGCAACTCTATCAGTTCACTTCTACACATGGTCTGAAATTCACTCCATCAGAGAGTGAAGTTGAATCAAAGACCATGTCCTCTGCCTCCTCCTCATCACCCTTGTTTTCTTATTGAGCATCCACTTCAGCTGCCTTGAACCCCAACCTCTCCAGGGGACTACTAATCAGCTCCTTGGGACGGCAGCATTTCTTCAAGAAAAATGAGATCTCCAGTCAGTCTTCACTATCTTTAGACTACAATTAAAGAAAAATATTAAATACAATTGCCACTACTTTCAACATTAATTCTTGTTCAGAATTAGAACTTCTGGGATGTTTAAATATACAACTTTAAATCTATTCTTACCAAGAGAAGCCTGTCTCTGCATCTACAGAGGATCCTGGTAGTGCCAATTAATAATTCACAAGGAGGAAGAATAGTGGATAGTCCTTGCCAAATCTGTCATATAGGGATAGCCACGTCGTATCGTTGACATTTTGTTTCCTGTTGTCAAAAAATGATTATTCACTCAGATGGTGAATCAACAATTTTTGAAAAATAACAATGGACAAAATACATCATGTATTCCTACCATTTTTAAGTCATCTGACCCGAAGGGTCAGGATGACCTATAGTCATCATGCTTCGTCCGTCGTCGTGCGCCGTGCGTCGTGCGCCGTGCGTCGTGCGCCGTGCGCCGTCCGTAAACTTTTCCATTTAAACATCTTCTTCTCATAAACCAAAAGGCCCATAGACCCAATATTTGGCTTGTGCCATGCTGGGATGAAGGGGTACCAAGTTTGTTCAAACAAATGACCTTGACCTTCATTCAAGGTCACAGGGGCCAAAAAGGTCAAAATCTTTGAACGACTTCTTCTGAATAACCAAATGGCCCAGAGACCTGATATTGGGCCTGTGTTATGCTGGGATAAAGGGGTACCAAGTTTGTTCAAACAAATGACCTTGACCTTCATTCAAGGTCACAGGGGCCAAAAAGGTCAAAATCTTTTTAAACAACTTCTTCTGAATAACCAAAAGGCCCAGAGACCTGATATTGGTCCTGTGTTATGCTGAGATAAAGTGCTACCAAGTTTGTTCAAAGAAATGACCTTGACCTTCATTCAAGGTCACAGGGGACAAAACGGTCATAATTTTTAAACGACTTCTTCTGAATAACCAAAAGGCCCAGAGACCTAATATTTGGCCTGTGGCATGCTGGGATAAAGGGCTACCAAGTTTGTTCAAACAAATGACCTTGACCTTCATTCAAGGTCACAGGGGCCAAAAAGATCAAAATCTTTGAACGACTTCTTCTGAATAACCAAAAGGCCCAGAGACCTGATATTGGGCCTGTGTTATGCTGGGATAAAGGGGTACCAAGTTTGTTCAAACAAATGACCTTGACCTTCATTCAAGGTCACAGGGGCCAAAAAGGTCAAAATCTTTTTAAACAACTTCTTCTGAATAACCAAAAGGCCCAGAGACCTGATATTGGTCCTGTGTTATGCTGAGATAAAGGGCTACCAAGTTTGTTCAAAGAAATGACCTTGACCTTCATTCAAGGTCACAGGGGCCAAAACGGTCATAATTTTTAAACGACTTCTTCTGAATAACCAAAAGGCCCAGAGACCTAATATTGGGCCTGTGGCATGCTGGGATAAAGGGCTACCAAGTTTGTTCAAAGAAATGACCTTGACTTTCATTCATTTTGAAAACACATTCTAAACTTCTCAAGTTCTACCAGTGGAATTGAGCTGAAACTTGCCAGAAATGATATCCTGAGATGGTCCCATCAAAGTGTTGTTATTTTTCAAGCCCATCAGAAATCCAAGAAGGCCACTATCTTGAATTTGGCAATCTATACAGGCATATTATAACTTGATTTAGCCCTTTCATTCAAGGTCACTGGGGCCAAAACGGTCATAATCTTTAAACATTTTCTTCTGAATAACCAAAAGGCCCAGATACCTAATATTGGGCCTGTGACATGCTGGGATAAAGGGCTACCAAGTTTGTTCAAAGAAATGACCTTGACTTTCATTCAAGGTCACAGGGGCCAAAACGGTCATAATCTTTAAACGACTTCTTCTGAATAACCAAAAGGCCCAGAGACCTGATATTGGTCCTGTGTTATGCTGAGATAAAGGGCTACCAAGTTTGTTCAAAGAAATAATCTTGACTTTCATTCAAGGTCACAGGGACCAAAACGGTCATAATCTTTAAACAACTTCTTCTGAATAACCAAAAGGCCCAGAGATCTAATATTGGGCCTGTGGCATGCTTGGATAAAGGGCTACCAAGTTTGTTCAAAGAAATGACCTTGACTTTCATTCAAGGTCACTGGGGCCAAAACGAAACTGTTGTTATTTTTCGTGTAGTCAAAAATCCAAGATGGCCTCCACAGCGGCCATTTTGAAAACACATTCTAAACTTCTCAAGTTCTACCAGTGGAATTGAGCTGAAACTTGCCAGAAATGATATCCTGAGATGGTCCCAACAAAGTGTTGTTATTTTTCAAACCCATCAGAAATCCAAGAAGGCCACTATCTTGAATTTGGCAATCTATACAGGCATATTATAACTTGATTTAATGACTACATAGTGATTTTACAATTGGTAGTCAGATGACCGTTAAGGCCCGTTGGGCCTCTTGTTATATCAAGCATTTTTAATGTTAACCTGTTGTTCGATATGGAATAACCAATTTAAAAACCATTTACACTTTGGATTAAGTAGATACACACCTTGATGCAAGACAGACTTTAAAGCTGGTCCACTCTGTCTCAATGGTGTCCAGATCTGCACTGGGATGGCAGACCTCAAGTGCAGGTCTTGCCAGATTCACTAATGTGGTCAGGTGTTCATCTCCAAACTCTTTAGTCATGAAATAGAATGCATCAAGTAAAACAACAATTTAAGTATCATATTCCTTGAAACTTATAATATCTTATTATTTACCTTAGTAACATGGAGAGATAGTAAACAAATTGATGAATAAACAGAAGATACATTAAATACTATCCTTTTTTCCATTAATTATATGCTTTATTAATATAATACCAAATTTGGCAATATGACCTGTCGTCACTCATTTCATTCAAACATTTATATTTTACCTTAATTTTCACTGAAGTCGGGCCATGATCTTATTGTTAAGATCACATTTGCACCTGCAAATAAGCTGCCATCCCCAGAAAACCTGGATGAAATGGCAGTAATCAAGGAATTGATCAGTTTCTCTTTCCTCAATGAAAAAGGTTTCATCCAGTTCAGATGTTGACACCTTTCGCAAGCATGGACCAGCACTAGCAATTTAGAGGTTCCAGAACAGAAAGTTGGTGAGTGCAGAGATAGCAGAGAATGCCATAACCATTAGTGTTACATATATTACAAAAGCAGCATGCATGAATATATATCAAAGATAAGTGGAAGTGCTTAAAAGGGATGTATCAGTGAACTTGGTATTAGAAAGCAGATGGATTAATTTTAGTACAGCAAGAGAATAATGACACCACCATTTGTCTACTAATGCTTTAGGATGCAGTCAGTAACCATTATTCACCCTTTTTTTCCTATGTTGATACCTTGTCTTGTATTTTACAAGGACAGACTTTGCTCCCTCCAGCTCACTATAGATGTCCCCGACATTGCTGTCTTTTTCCTGAATGGCCTCGGAAACTTTCGCCAAACATTTTATTATATCCATCATAAAATGTAGCCAGTATTTGATGCTGCTGTCCTGTACAAGTCGCAGGAAATCCTTTGAAGGGTTTTGCTGCATCTGATTATTCAATATAAATCACAATGTGTTCCATTAATTTGTATGCAATGGAGATTAATATTAAAGATTTCCCAAAGTTTTTTTCCCCTATTGATTCAAAATATTGGAACAAATCCTTCACAAATCTAAACATATTTTTGAAATAAAATTAACAAATCATGTAAATGTTCTGTATTTATTCACCAGTGAATTTACCTGCCCAAGGTGAAGTATAATCCCTTCTCTTCCTTTTATCACTTGATAGAGTGCCCGTTTAGTATGGGGAAGCCATCTGGTACCGCCCATTCTTGTGGGTACACGTGGTGTTTGACCCAGTGATTTGAAGGCTTCCTTCAGGTTTGCTCTGTTTAATGGACTGTATCTGATAATAAACCGAAAATGCAAAGTTTAATTTCTATACAAAAGGGGTAAAAAAGAAAATAATTGCAAGAATGATGAAGTACAATATGTAGCAATCTATGTACAATGCACTAATTCATCATTTTCAGTTAATGTAGAATATCCAAACGCTTTTATGTATTATGCATCTTATAGATTATTTTTACACAGAATAGTAGTAATTACTTACAGATTGAAATGAATGTTTTACACAAACTTACTTATAAAACACTCATACTGCATTTCTTCGAGTTAGTAAGTCGAAATTTCGAGTTATCTCAAAATTTCGAGTACTTATCTCGAATTTCCAGTTATAATCTCGAAATTTCGAGTTATTATCTTGAAATTTTGAATTATTAACATGAAAAAACGAAAATTATTTTTTTCCTACATGGCCCTAATGCTCTTCCGTAAAAATATAATATATAACCAATGATCATTTTCTATTACTTACAGCTGTAATACATGAGAATATTCCAAATTGTTAATTTCATTTAATACTGACTTAGTATCATACATTCTTAGTTGAAACAGACTATAACTTAAACTTCAAAGGATTTCCTATATAAACACATTTCTTTCATGTTACCAGAGTTGGTGTTCGGGGAATGAGCCGGTGTATTTCCTGGTGTAATATTGGTATATTAAGACTTATTTTTTAAAAAGTTTCTAGCAAATTTGACCCCTATGAATTGGGTCAAGGTCATTCATTTTTACAAAGTTGGTAGCCTTTCATAATAGCATGAAACAAGCCAAATATCGGTATTTAGAGCCTTTATATTTTGCTAAAAATTTGCTTAAAGATTGTCAGACATTTGACTCCTGTGACCTGGAAAGTAGGGGAAGGTCATGCATTGGAACAGACGTTTGCGACCTTGATTCCAGCATGAAAGTATTTTGAAATAAAATCTTGACGCCGGACAGACATAAGACGGACGTCGTAACTTCTTTTCTTCAATGGGGATTCAGTCAATTTTATCATAACAGTCTAGTAAGCATACAACAGCCGCGGATTAAGAACCATGAATGTTTAAATCGCACACATTTCCTTTCATCATTTCGTTTTGATGGTTTCTCTTTAGACCTTTATTGATCATCGTTTTTTAATTCAACTATAATTTATCCGGTTTTATTATCAGAGCTGTCGAAATTAGACTTAACAGGATGTCAGCACTTGTGATGATAACCGATTATGTAAGATTTAGAAGTGATAATCAATACATATGGCATAATATCGGGTTCAAAAGTTGCACAAATAACTTCCCTATGCATTTATACAACATTGACAGTGATTATAGTTATCAACCTACCTGGACTGGCGGTGCCATACAACGTGGTCTCGCTTCGGTGATCGCTAGAGCTGGAACCTTTACAGTGCCGTTCGACCACAGTGGATTGAATGCATTAAGTATATCAGGGCAAAATTGTAAGAGTGTGTGGTATATATAAAGTAGATGCATGAATAAATAAAAACTCTTTAAATTCATGAACATGTAAAATGTTTATATTATACACAAATTCATGTATAACGAATAATATTTTTGAAGTTGGAAAATCATAAGCAAAAATAAAAATCTAACGAAGAATAACACTAACAAAACAGCTAATGGTGCATTTTCTCTCATTTCTGGGTGTGTAATACTGGCCTGTCCAGGGCAATACACCTATGATCGCTGTGGTTGTATTACACACCTACCCATGCAATACAGCCACGGCGTGACGTGACGTCACAATGGCGCAACAATGATGTGACGTCACGAGTTCGGTAAAATCTTGTGCTAAAAAGAGGAAAAGGACGACGTGATGAAATTAAAACCTTCCACGATATTTTTTAACTGTGTACATTAGAAAGCTGAGATTATTTTTTCTGTGCAAACTATGTTTGCAAATATGGGGTATGCTTAATCTTGCTGTATCATTTGTTTTCGTCAAAAAAGCTCAAGGGAAAAGTTAATATTTTCAAAATGGTGGCCAATCAAAAGTATTTTCATGGTATCTGAGCTTATTCAGGTAGTTGAAATGAGAGAGAAATACTCTTTCATGACCAAAGGTGTAAGATAGGGAAATTCCACACTCGGGTTTTACCAAATTTGAAAACCCCTCGGGTTGAATTTCCTTATCTTTCACCCCTGGACATGAAAGAGACTTATATTCTCTCATTTCAATGTGTTAAATACTGGCCTGTCTAGAGCAATACACCTATGATCGCTGTGGTTGTATTACACACCTACCCATGCAATACAACCACGGCGTGACGTCACAATGGAGCAACAATGACGTGACGTTACGAGTTCGGTAAAATCTTATGCCGACAAGAGAAATATGGCGACATGATGAAATTAAAACCTTCAACGATATTTTAATCGTGTACATTACAAAGCTGAGATTTTTTCAACTTTAACAGTAAAGAAATGCGTATAACGTGTAACAGTAAGACGCATTACGTGTAACAGTAAATCGAATAACAGTAAAACGCATTACGTGTAACAGTAAAACGCATTACGTGTAACAGTAAAACGCATTACGTGTAACAGTAAAACGCATTACGTGTAACAGTAAACCACATTACGTGTAAGAGTAAACCGCATTACGTGTAACAGTAAACCGCATTACGTGTAACAGTAAAACGCATTACGTGTAAGAGTAAACCGCATTACGTGTAACAGTAAACCGCATTACGTGTAACAGTAAGACGCATAACGTGTAACAGTAAACCGCATTACGTGTAAGAGTAAACCGTATTACGTGTAACAGTAAACCGCATTACGTGTAACAGTAAACCGTTTTACGTGTAACAGTAAACCGCATTACGTGTAACAGTAAACACATTACGTGTAACAGTAAAACGCATTATGTGTAATAGTAAACACATTACGTGTAACAGTAAAACGCATTATGTGTAATAGTAAACACATTATGTTCAACAGTAAAACGCATTACGTTTAACAGTAAAACGCATTATGTGTAATAATAAACACATTATGTTCAACAGTAAAACGCATTACGTGTAACAGTAAAACGCATAATGTGTAATAGTAAACACATTTCATTTAACAGTAAAACGCATTATGTGTAATAGTAAACACATTACGTTTGACAGTAAAACGCATAATGTGTAATTGTAAACACATTATGTTTAACAGTAAAACGCATTACGTTTAACAGTTAAACGCATAATGTGTAATTGTAAACACATTATGTTTAACAGTAAAACACATTATGTTTAACAGTAAAACACATTACGTTTAACAGTAAAACGCATTACGTTTAACAGTTAAACGCATAATGTGTAATTGTAAACACATTATGTTTAACAGTAAAACACATTATGTTTAACAGTAAAACACATTATGTTTAACAGTAAAACGCATTACGTGTAACAGTAAAACGCATAATGTGTAATAGTAAACACATTTCATTTAACAGTAAAACGCATTATGTGTAATAGTAAACACATTACGTTTAACAGTAAAACGCATAATGTGTAATTGTAAACACATTATGTTCAACAGTAAAACGCATTACGTTTAACAGTTAAACGCATAATGTGTAATTGTAAACACATTATGTTTAACAGTAAAACGCATTACGTTTAACAGTTAAACGCATAAAGTGTAATTGTAAACACATTATGTTTAACAGTAAAACGCATTACGTGTAACAGTAAAACGCATTACGTGTAACAGTAAAACGCATTATGTGTAATAATAAACACATTACGTTTAACAGTAAAACGCATTACGTGTAACAGTAAACCGCATTACGTGTAACAGTAAACCGTTTTACGTGTAACAGTAAACCGCATTACGTGTAACAGTAAACACATTACGTGTAACAGTAAAACGCATTATGTGTAATAGTAAACACATTACGTGTAACAGTAAAACGCATTATGTGTAATAGTAAACACATTATGTTCAACAGTAAAACGCATTACGTTTAACAGTAAAACGCATTATGTGTAATAATAAACACATTATGTTCAACAGTAAAACGCATTACGTGTAACAGTAAAACGCATAATGTGTAATAGTAAACACATTTCATTTAACAGTAAAACGCATTATGTGTAATAGTAAACACATTACGTTTGACAGTAAAACGCATAATGTGTAATTGTAAACACATTATGTTTAACAGTAAAACGCATTACGTTTAACAGTTAAACGCATAATGTGTAATTGTAAACACATTATGTTTAACAGTAAAACACATTATGTTTAACAGTAAAACACATTACGTTTAACAGTAAAACGCATTACGTTTAACAGTTAAACGCATAATGTGTAATTGTAAACACATTATGTTTAACAGTAAAACACATTATGTTTAACAGTAAAACAGATTATGTTTAACAGTAAAACGCATTACGTGTAACAGTAAAACGCATAATGTGTAATAGTAAACACATTTCATTTAACAGTAAAACGCATTATGTGTAATAGTAAACACATTACGTTTAACAGTAAAACGCATAATGTGTAATTGTAAACACATTATGTTCAACAGTAAAACGCATTACGTTTAACAGTTAAACGCATAATGTGTAATTGTAAACACATTATGTTTAACAGTAAAACGCATAACGTTTAACAGTTAAACGCATAAAGTGTAATTGTAAACACATTATGTTTAACAGTAAAACACATTACGTTTAACAGTAAAACGCATTACGTGTAACAGTAAAACGCATTATGTGTAATAATAAACACATTACGTTTAACAGTAAAACGCATTACGTGTAACAGTAAAACGCATTACGTGTAACAGTAAAACGCATTACGTGTAACAGTAAAACGCATTACGTGTAACAGTAAAACGCATTACGTGTAACAGTAAAACGCATTACGTGTAACAGTAAAACGCATTACGTGTAACATTAAAACACATTACGTTTAACAGTAAAACGCATTACGTGTAATAGTATAACGCATTACGTGTAATAGTGCACGCATTACGTGTAACAGTAAAACGCATTAAAACGCATTACCTGCAGCAGTAAAACGCATTACCTGTAACATTAAAACACATTACGTTTAACAGTAAAACACATTACGTGTAACAGTAAAACGCATTACGTGTAACAGTAAAACGCATTACCTGCAGCAGTAAAACGCATTACCTGTAACATTAAAACACATTACGTTTAACAGTAAAACACATTACGTGTAACAGTATAACGCATTACGTGTAATAGTGCACGCATTACGTGTAACAGTAAAACGCATTAAAACGCATTACCTGTAGCAGTAAAACGTAACACGTGTAATAGTAAAACGCATTACGTGTAACAGTAAAACGCCTACCATTATCAGATGGGGGGCGGAGGGGGAAGCTATTTAAATCGCCCTGCGTCCTTGATCCGTCGTCAGTCCGTTTCTTTAGAAGTACTGGATGGATTGTTCTCAAATTCCATATGCAGGTTACCCTTAGTCCCTGATTGTGCATTTTCCAGTTTTTGAGCTGATCCGCAAAACATCATGGTCGACAGTAATAGATTTTTATTACTATTTCATGAATAAAACTGGATGGATCTTTCTCAAATTTCATATGCAGGTTTCACTTGGTGCCTAGTTGTACAATCTAAATACTATACGTCTCAGCTAAAACAGAATCGAGAGAACAAGAGCATTTTATTACGGTTTTATAACAGGAAGGGGATGTCAAGATTGCATGTTTATTTGGCAATTTCATTTTGCGTACTCCATTTACTGATCAAATAATTGCATACACTGGGGCTTGGGTTGTTAGTTCTAATATTAAAGTATGTCTGTTGGAGTTATCTTTCTTAGAACACTAAATAAAAACAGACCATGTGCCAATTTGGATTGTACATGTGTTCTAAGGAAGATAACTAGATTTCTCTGAGGAGAAAATCACCACAGTGGCCTGCATGGACAGGATATTATCTTGAAAAAAAAAACAACAGAAATAACAACGCCGTGCGAATTGTGTGACGGCTACTTCCGACAGAAAAATAATCGTTGAAAAATATTTGTTCTGATTTTTCTTTTTATGCCACCGCCATGAAATGGGGGGGGGGGGGGGGCATTTAGTGTTACCCATGTCCTTGTCGCGTCCCGTCCAATGGTAATGTAACCAGCTTATATGAATAACTTCTGATCCAATTGTCATCAAACTTTGCATACGTAATAAGCATGAAGAACTAATTTCATATGGAGAAGAGGGCATTTATGTCTCACAGACATTTCTAGTTTCAATTACCGTTCTATGATGCCAGTTTTCGGCTGAAGTCATATGCAGTGATAACTTTTGTTCTGTTTAATCAATCTCAATTAAACTTGATAAAAATGTTAACTTATAATTAACAGCTCTCATTTTAAATGTGCTAAATTGTGCTTCAATATGGCTGCCAGATGAAGGCTTCTGATTGGCCTGAATTCAGATATGTCCAATTTTAATGAAAATTGGTGTACACTGGTTGGGTTTGATGTAAAATACAAAACGGCTCTCTGATTGGCTGAAATCATTAACTAATTTCACATGGTGGCGGGGGCATTCATGTCTTACAGACATTTTCTAGTTTGTTTTCAGTAGTAGATTGTGTAGAGGTCCTTACACGAGTGTCGATGTAATATGGAATTTATTAAACGAATTTAATAAATTCCATATTACATTGACACGAGTGTAAGATATTATTTATCACATAACTTATATTTATGAGAAAACACATAAAAAGTCTCATATTATGTCTCTATACGAAAGGCAAATTTCTTCTGTGACAGTATGATTTTCACTACCGAGACAATTATAATCATAAAGACGTCATACTCAAATGACATCACAATAGCGTTATTACACGTGTGTAATACCATTTTTATGACATGGCCGTATGACATGACTGAACGGGTCAGTTATGTGATAAATATATACAAATGTTGATCTATGACAGTCATCCGTAATTTCATATCAGTTTTCTTCCGATTTGAGTACGAAATCGGGACTGCTTCTTAAAATGTGAGGAAATCGGTAAGTTCCTTACATTGCTACGGAAACTTGATCGATTTTCTTTTTTACTACACACGAAACTTTATCAGAACCTGTACAGTGTACATGTATATACATGATATAGAAATGGACAAAACAGGATTTTTCGGTGGAAATAACGTTAACACTACAAAAGCCCTGTATATTGTATTACGGCGTAAACCCGTATTCTAGCGTGAGTTTCCGCTAATGCCTAGGTCACATATTCACGGATCATCTCATCGGTTCCAACACGGATTAAATATCACGGATGACCCCGGAAATACCAATTTCCGTAGTCAGATACGGATCGGATATGGATACACAACATTGTGACTCCGGGTTTTCACGTATCTACCAAGGATATTGTAGGAAAGGGGCCATTTGGCTTCATGAATGAACGTATTTTTACGATTCGACACGGCTTAATTCGGAAAAGAAACGGTTTTATACGGAACCAAATATGCCAGGGCGTTTGCGATGCGGATAAGCAACGGTTTGCTATGGTTATAGTAAGGGTTAGTACGAATAAGAACGGTCCGATACGGAATAGTAAGAACAGGGCGATTCGTAATGCAAAGTAATGGGATTGTGCGGTTCCGTGATAAATTCGTAACAAACTGTACACTGTATACATAGATAGCAAATACGTGGTGTACCTAGAACTAGTAACAAGGAAGGATTAACGGGAACGAAAACGGATCAGTACCTTCTAATACGGTTTATCGCACCTCGGACTAGAATGTCATGAAATCATTGGTTGAGAGAGGTCACGCACGTGGTGACCCTCTATTTTTCTATAGAGGGTCACTTTGGCACGTTAGATGGCGCTACCAGTTTTATAGAGGGTCAGTTTGATT